>CAIGRT010109025.1:0-11581 GCA_903798405.1 Fraxinus platypoda | reverse complement strand
TCATTATACCAAAAAATTGTTTGTTACAGTAAGATTCTCCACCACACATTCACCCAATAAAATATTCTACACACAAACCAATAAAGTTACTTTAATTTTCAACCACACATTCTCCAAAAAATATTATTCATTACACTAATTTTCTCCCAATAATGGGAGACAAACAAGCTCTAAAACTCAAAACAACTAGCAAAAGTTGCACGTGTCGCTGGAAGAAGTTTTATGCGTTAACAATTTTGGATGAACTTCACAAGATGAAAAAACAAATTGTCCATAAAAGATGAAAATATATTGTTATCGTATATTTAAATAGTTTTTATCATCTTTGTTTGTGCAATGAAAATTAAAATATATTTTGAATTTAAATAGAGATGACAATGAGGCAGGGCAGACGTCATCCCAATTTCCTATCCCACTAGGGAAAATGCCACATTAGCAGAAGAATTTGGCCAAATTGTTTGACAGAAGACAATGTGGCATTTTGTGATTCGATAAGAAATGTGATTGTGTTTTAAAAAGTTCAAAGATAAAACGTTAAGATGAATTATGTCAATCGTTATGTCACTATAGCACGATTCATCCCACTGAGAGGCCAGGACGGGAATTAATACCTTTTCATTTATCGTACTATTTACTTATTAATATTTTTATATTTTGTTTTTTTATTATAAAATATGATTTAAATTTAAAAACATGACATAAAACAAAAATAAGAATGTGAGATGGTTTCAAGTTGCGCTTGGGACTACGAATGGCAAAATGTCCGTCCTGTCCCTCGGCTAATTGGGACAGGGTCCCCATCTCGAATCTTATTTTTTAAACTTAGATCGTATTTCTAAAAAAAATAAGCGAAGGGAATACTTGCCTCCACCTTACAAAAATTCCCGTAGGACAGGGAGGGCATGCCTTTCCATCCCTACTTTGAACTTGGAGAGTAGGTGGCGCAACGGCACCCCTGATGTTTGATCTACTACTATATGTGATTAGATAATAGTATAATACAGTTTACAAAATGTTAGCTTATGTTTTTCTCTAGCATCGTTCAAATGTATACATTTCATTTTCTAAATAACTTTCGTGGGTTTTTTTGGACTGACGTGATCTTATCAAACTAAGCGCCTATTTGACTCTCTTTAAATTAAAACACTTTATTTCTCATACTCATTTTCAACCACACATTCATGCAATAAAATATTCTTCACGTAAACCCAAAAAATTTCTATACTTTCTTAGCTTACATTATCTAAAAAATCACTATTCAAAACACCGTCTTCCTCTGCTCTTTATAGCCATCAAACAAGGGCCAAGTAGTAATCTTGTTATAATTCAGTACTAGAATGGGGCTGGGGTCTCTAGGTTCTCCAATCACAGTTCTTTCGGATCTCTATATTCAATTCACAAATGTTTTGTTCCACTTTGAGTGTTGGACTAACTAAAAAAATTCCATCTTTTCCCTCGCGCTTTTGCTCACACGGACAAATAGAATGATCAGTTAAAAAGTAGACGTCAAATGAAGTCAGTAATTTGAATAACATAGTCTTCGAAGTTCGGTAGTGAGTTTGAAAAAAAAAATTAAAGTTCAGTGACCAAAGTGACACTAAATACAAAGTTCAATGGCCATTTGTAAAATTAACCAATTTTCTTAAAATCAACTCTTGATGCCCTATTGTGTATCCTTTAGTCATGAGGCACTATGTTCATCTTTGTACAAATTTGCCATGGTATAATAATTTTACCATTCTCAATACAATGAATAAACGCTATTCCAAAACGTACTAAAAAGATTCATAACAAGAACTATTGTGATAGAAAACACGATATACAAAGGATTACATAACACGCGACAATATTAAAAAAGAAAACGATACTACAATCTTGTTTATTACACATTTCAATCCAGTCTATTACTGAGGTACACATGCTACAAAATAAATTATCTGATATATAATCATCTAGAAATAGTGACTTTGAAGACCAAATCATTCCTGTCGATCAATTTGAAATTGCATATGTTTCCATTTTCCAGAGAATTGTCAATCACAAACTTGGTCCAGCCTTGAGCAAATCGGTTTCTATTGCTTGAAGTAGCAACAACCACACGCCACGACTTATTTTTATTCTGAAGAGTAGCAGTTCGTTCACCAGAATATCTTTTTTTAAAATAGATATCAAAGCGTGACGGTATATTCTGCATTGGTAAACAAGAAACGGGAGAATAAGATAGTGAATCATGTTACCAGATTCAAAATATGCTGGGTCTTAGTTTTTCAACGTGCTCAATAAGAAATCATGGGTTGATGAACTTACCAGAGCCCCTTTATGGATATAACTCTTCGTCATGACCATTTCAAAAGAAGGACATTTGCCTCCAGATTTTCTTACAGCCAGAGCCTTTCCGTGTAGATTTCTTTGGGGAGCTTCAATAGAGTAAGACTTGCCTGCAAAATTTTGTACATTTTAACGAATCCCAGGTAAATATATTCAACAAAAAAGGAACCAGTAGTTACGCAAGAATTTACCAGGTCTTGATTCCTCGTTCCCTTGGCATAAATTGAAAGGTTCCTTCTCGCTAATGCGATGAGGGGCAACTCTCTTTCTACAGCCATTTGTTGCAAATATTTTAACATAGAACTTTGAGTCACCAGCATAAGAAAAGGTTAGAAATTCTCCATGTGCCAATGAATTTTCTTGCACAAATTCTGGCCAACCTTCCTCAAAAAAGAGATCATCATTGATTTTGTTTATGCGAACATTCCAAAAGAGGTTTGATGACGTTCCAAGCATGACTTTTCGAGGTACTTTTCCACCAAAATTCTCGATGAACGCCGGAGGAATTCTCTAAAATAGAAGACAATTTGATTTTGTCAGGGCAGATACTTTGAAAAATATAAATTGGCCATGGTGAGTTAAACAAAGAGAAAGGGAATACCAATCTTTCGGACCAAAGAGCAGCCATATAAACTTTGAAGAACTCCGGGAGTTCATCCGGGTCAGAAGCTTCTCCAAGATATTTCACCATTGCTTTTCCACAGGTATGAACATCAACCCTGTAGTTCATAAAATCCAGGCTTTTCATGATGTTTCCAATTTTAGAGTGAAGAAACAGGAACAAAAGGGAACTGAAATTATGGAAACTAACAAGTACAACACCGTTGTTCATTAACATAAATGACAATTCAAACACATTAGGGATACCATACTAGGCAAAATTTGAACTTCTCCTAACAATTGAACAGCTAAGAAGTTCAGGCTCAAAAAACTGAATACACATCGATCAAAGCTTGCAATTAATTCCATGTTAAACCAACTATCGGGCTTCTAGGTTATTTAGAACTAGATACAGGGTTCCGTAAACATTTAGTAACGTTTTATTTTCCATGATCAAAAACATTTTAGTATACATCGTTCGATTTACCATGAAATTAACTCGTGTCACATGGCTTATTGCTCATAATGGTTGGCTCACCTTAATAGGTTTCGATGGTGACATTCTAGTAAATAGCTGGAGCACTACACTTGTGACACACCTCTCACCTTCAGACAAGGAAAAATGGTATTAACAACAATAGTCTCACATCATCTTGATTCCATTTCCATTTCCATACCATACATACACACATGCACCCTTATGTTGAAGTAGGACTACGATTCCGTTGGATGTTCTGGGCCACATACATGCTACACGGATTTTTTCAACAAGTTCATAGCTAGGGGTGGGCAAAAATTCTCGGAACTGGTCGAACCAGACCAGATCCTGTCGTTCGATGAAATAAAGAACTGGTTGGTTCCAATCTGGTTCTCTATATTCACTAAAGAACCAAAAGCTTTTTTGGTTCTTCTCTCTTCTGCCATTCTTTTTTCTTCAACTCAATTGGTGAACTTTTTTCATTTTCTTTTTTCAGCAAATTGAAGTGTTAATCCAGTATGAATATTGAGACTAGAAGCACTGTAGCAGTTTAAGCACTAAGGTACCGCTATTATGAATTGACGTTTTCATTTTATTTTTGTAGACCCATGGGCCATGTGATCATTGTAATTTGGCACTATCATTTAAACTAAATAAACAAACATGAAACATGAACCAAGTTGGGAAAAAGAGAGAACCGATCGGACCGACTGATTGGTTATCTACACTAGAAATGGAACCATTGGTTCTATTTTAGAAATCCTAATGAGAAATGGTCGGGTTCGATTCTCTGAGAACCGGACCATGCTCACCCCTATTCATAACCTTGGCCACTGACTCTTCAACATTTCTTTTGCGTTAGCAAGTCCAAGAAATGCCTCACCATTCGCTAAGCAAGCACTTAGTACGAAATCCAAGGATGCATTGACGAAAACAAAATAAATGTTCCTTTAATATTTCTGATTTACTGCAGTTTTCCCTTCAATATTTTGCACTTTTATTCGTCGCGAAGTGAATGTGATTGCGAGCTAAACAATTCTGTATTGCACTTTTCCGAGGCTGTTTAGGCTGATATTAATGAAATCTAGTCCTTATTTCTCTCAAAAGAATTAAAATTAATTTCTTCAAAACCCCTGGGCAAATTTCTGTTCAAAATACTAATAAACAAAATCTCATGTGAAAACTTCTTAAATACTAAAAAAATAAAATAAATCAACACTGATTACATTAAAAAAGCAATGGGTTGTAAACAAAATCTCCATTTTCATACATTTTTTCCAAAAAAAATAAGAATATGCTGTTGTAAACACATTATACCTCAAGAAAGTGTGCAAGGAATATGACTGCTGAAAGGGACGAGAGATTACCCAGAATCAAAGAATAAACGAAGATAGTAAAGTTTTACCTCTGACACGTCGAAGTGGAGTGACTGATTACAAAATGCCAGTTTTGTTAAATGGAAACACGTTAGTATGAAACTGAAAAGCNAAAAAATAAGAATATGCTGTTGTAAACACATTATACCTCAAGAAAGTGTGCAAGGAATATGACTGCTGAAAGGGACGAGAGATTACCCAGAATCAAAGAATAAACGAAGATAGTAAAGTTTTACCTCTGACACGTCGAAGTGGAGTGACTGATTACAAAATGCCAGTTTTGTTAAATGGAAACACGTTAGTATGAAACTGAAAAGCTTTTCAACTGAAATCCAAATAAAAGAAGTTAATTATCCATTTAATCACTAAACTTAGTTAATTATTCATTATACTTTAATATGCCAGTTTTGATAACTAAACTCCGACGTTCCTCGTTGAAATCACTTTTATACCACGTTTCTAATGAATTATCCGAGAGGGATTTAATAACTAACGTCCCATCCCAGTTAGATATTCAATCACGAAAGATGACACTCCACACGTATGGAAGGCGTTTTTAATTATTCATTATATTTTAAGTTGATTGAATTTTCATCACTAAACTTCTCGAAATGACACCAAGACGATATGGAAACACGAGTTTATTTTTTTTCTTTCTTTTTAATAATGTGTTATTATATATCTTAAAAAGTTCTTTTCATGTTGAATATTTTATTGAGTTGTTTTTTTAATGGATGTCTTCAAATTGAATCAATCGAAGTTAAATTTGATCGACACTATCGATTTTCATTGGAATCGACGTCTCTATTATATTCGCCCAATCACATATAAACTATGCCGGATAAGAAATTTGCACGTTTCTTTTTCATTTGTGGAGGGGAAAAACAAAAAGGAAAGTATATGGAAAATTACATACATGGGAAGAATGGATTGTGTTTTTTTGAATTGACTCAATCAATATTGGATTCACGTAACATGTTCAATTTTTATAAGAATCAATAACTCGATTAGATTTTCTTGGTTTTTTTTAAATTTCGTCTAACCTAATTGGATTCACTCAATCATACTAATTAAGCAGGCGATCTCTTGCAAAAGTATCGAGTCACGTCACTCGTAAAATGATAACATTAGTTTTTTAAAAAAAAAAAACTATTTTTATAGAATTATTATACATTTCACGTTTATAAAATATTAGTTATAAGGGGGATAAAATTGTATTTTGAATTAAATTTACGTAACCTCGTAATATGCCACCACAACTTTTCTTATTATTTTGTGAAGCCTTTGCCCTGACAATCATCTCAAGAAGAAATGCAACAGATCACCATTTTTTATTTTACTTGAAAATAATAAAACTATATGGGTGATTATGATATATTCTAAAAGTTCTGTCCTTTGCATGTTGTAAATTTGAGCCACGGTATAGTCTGGTTGCCCATTTCTTGGCAGCTTCTCTTCTCTTCTTTCACAAAAAGGCAGTAACCCATGAAAGTCCCATTGTGCACATCCACATTCGCTCTCCCCCATCTCTCTTTCTTTCTTCTTATGCTCTCTTCCTATCTGACTTTACTCGTTGAACAAAGCTGAGCTACAAACAAGGAGAGGAAAGTAAAGGGCTGGTAAGTTGATTTCTTGATTCCTTTTCTTGTAATTGAAAGTTTTAATTTTGATTTTTTTTGTTCGAATTATATTGTTCAAATCTCAATTGTTTTGATGAAGAAAGGGAAGAACTTTTTGTGGGTTTTAGTTTGATTGTCAGTTCTTGTGTGTTTGAGAGTTTATCTCTGTATTTATGTGTTTAATGAAGCTGTAAAATTTTGTAGATTAGTGACATGGGAAGATTGTACGCTAGATCTTAGAGATCATAGTTGGATTTTAGATTTAGATTTTTTAACTTAATTTAATATATATATATATATATATATTTTTTGTTAAAACAGTAAATCAAGATCACAGGAATTCTAACTTTTACAGATTACAACTGTGGAGATGGAAATTTAGATTTTTTGGATTTTCTGATCTATGAAACCTTTTTGATTAATTTATCCTTTTCTTTTCCCTGTCTCGAAAAAAATCAGATTTTGAAGGCATTGTCTTGATTTGTTTGTGATTGAGAAATCCTAAAGTTGGGATAGTAATATCTGTGGACAAATTGATCTTGCCCTTTTAAGGAGAGGGAGAAGATAAGTCAGCTTGTGATTGATTCGTTTTCTGGAAATCTGTTGGTCGGCTAAATGAGCATTTTTGAAGAAATGGGCTTTTGTGGTAATCTTGATTTCTTCTCTACTCTTCCGGGAGAAGCGGATGTAGCTTTGGAAGTCGAACCGGTGGTGCCAGTGGAGGAAGATTGTAGTGATGAGGAGATGGATGTCGACGAACTAGAGCGAAGGATGTGGAGGGACCGAATGCTCTTGAGACAGCTTAAGGAGCAGAAGAAGAACAAGGAGTCCATCGATGATAGTGCAAAGCAGCGTCAGGCTCAGGAGCAAGCGCGACGGAAGAAAATGTCTCGTGCACAAGATGGAATCTTGAAATACATGCTGAAGATGATGGAGGTTTGTAAAGCTCAGGGTTTTGTGTATGGGATCATCCCCGAGAAAGGCAAACCTGTGACAGGAGCATCAGATAATCTTCGCGTATGGTGGAAGGAAAAAGTTAGGTTTGATCGAAATGGTCCAGCTGCGATTGCCAAATACCAGGCTGAGAATTCGATCCCGGGAAAAGTTGAGGAAGCAAGTATTGCAGCCTCTACTCATACGCTTCAAGAGCTCCAGGATACAACGCTTGGCTCACTTTTGTCTGCTCTGATGCAACACTGCGATCCACCGCAGAGGCGGTTCCCTCTGGAGAAGGGTGTTCCCCCGCCTTGGTGGCCTACCGGAAAGGAGGAATGGTGCTCTCAATTGGGTTTGCCAACTGATAAAGGGCCACCTCCGTATAAGAAGCCTCATGATTTGAAAAAGGCCTGGAAAGTTGGCGTTCTCACATCCGTGATCAAACACATGTCCCCTAACATTACCAAGATCCGCAAACTCGTCCGGCAGTCGAAATGCCTACAGGATAAGATGACAGCTAAGGAAAGTGCAACTTGGCTTGCTATTATAAATCAAGAGGAGGCTTTATACCGAAAGCTATATCCCAATAGCATTCCACCAGCATCCTCGGCTGGTGAGAGTGGATCATATTCAGTCAGTGATACCAGTGACTACGACGTTGAAGGAGTGGAAGATGATGTTAACATTGAAGTGGAATGTAAGCCCCGTGATACGAAGCTCTTCAACTTGGGGACAGCTGCAACTAGTGAAAGGCACATGATGCCTCTCTTAGCTCCAATCAAGGGAGAGATTATTGACGTCGATTCAGATTTTATTCCAAAGAGGAAACAGATAACTAATGAGGTGCACATGGATCAGAAGATGTTTACATGTGAGTTTCCTCAATGCCCCCACAGTGATTATCATATGGGATTTAATGACCGGACATGGAGAAACAATCACCAAATGAATTGCCCATACCGTTTCAGTTCTTCTGAAAGGCTTAACAAACCAAGATATCAAATTGACAATGACAAGCCAGCAGTTTTCTCTGGCCCTTCTGCCCAAAACGAGTCATTTTCTCTGCCCTTGAACGATGCTCCAGCAAGTGTGGATGTTTCTGACCTTGGAATTCCTGAAGATGGCCAAATGATGATTTCCGAGCTTCTGTCATTCTACGATAACAATCTTCAGCAAAACAGTAGCTTCAACTCTGGGAATCTTAACGTTCTAGAAACTCAAAGCTCGCAGCAGCAAACGACACAACTTCAACAAGGCGATTATTTCATCAGACAGGGAGTTGTATCAGGGGGCAACATGTTTCAAGAAACAAGTATGGCCTCTAGTAATTCCGTGTTCCCATCAACAGAATTCCAGTTCAATCAGTGCAAGCCCTCGTACAATTCCACATCCAGTGGCAACACAAACGAGAATATATCCGACTTCAGGTTTGATTCACCTTTCAACTTGACACCAATCGACTACTCCATGGATCCACTACCTAGGCAGGATGTATTGTTGTGGTACCTCTGAATCCGGGATGATTTTCACCTGATTGTTTGCACCACTAATAATTAGGTGAAGCTTTATACTTGAACTACCCTGTAGATATAGAACTGTACTGTATCTGAATGCTTACTATATTTCTGAACTTGTCTTACTCTAGTCTTGTAATGCTTTGTAATAGTAAAGATATTGTAAAAATTGCCTTAGTTCCAACTCTTTGTCGTCTTTTTCTGTCCACTTCATATACCACAATTCGGGAAATGATACTTTACATATTTGAGTTTAATGCATGGGTATTAATTGGTTTATTCTTTTTATTGTGTAAGTGAATGAGCTCATACTCATAGGGGTTGCTTTCATTTATCCCCTTATTTAAGGTTGGCTTTTTTATCTTTGGTTTGAGAAATGGCACCCATTACTTTCCATCGCCTAGAAGTAGAATCTGTTCTGATGTAGCTATTTTAGTATTCAAGTTCCTTTTAGCCCTCTCTTTTTTTTCTCGAGCAAATGTTGGCCTTCTAGTTCTAAGAAGCTTGATATCGCGTTAAGATTTTGTCCTTCCAGGTTTGGTAGCAAGTGGATAGACTTAGACTTGTGGAAGACATGTTCAAAATAAATGAGCGCATAACCAATCATTTCCAAAGAGATTGTTGAAAAAAATTATGATTAAGGGCGTGTGGCAAAAAGCGAACAGTATATTTCAATCTAAATTTTCATTTTCGACAAGTCTTTCTTCGTTTTTAGAGCAAGAAATGGACTACCGATTGTTTTATAGTGCACCTTTCATCGAAAGAATATGCAAGTGGAGCCATAGAATGAGAAATTGAATCCAACCCCTAACAGGACATATACCCCATTTGCTCACCACAGGGAATGTATTTTTCGTTCAAGAGCTCATCGTCGTATAAAAATTTATAATTATATATGATTGATAGTTTCAGTGTGCCAAAATGTTGTTGAGGAAACTTATTGATCACATTTTTCATGCCACGATTTGGAAAATACTCACAAAATATAACCTACCAAAATGCTATAAATGGATCGCAAAAATGTATTCAATGAATAAAAAGTAAAAACCAATAAAACAATGCACGTTCTAGACATTTTACTATGCTTTAATTCCAACAAGAACTCAACAAAATTTAGACCCAGAATAAAAACCTCATAAGATCCTATGTGCACGGCGTTATTTGTAAAATCTCTCGTATGATAATTTGTATTTTCATGAAAATAAGTAAAATCGTGTCATTGTCAATTTTATATCGTACTAAACTATGTAACATAAATTTGTTGAAATATATAAAGGGAACAATACATAANCAAATCTCATATTTTTTTAAAACTTTTATTTATAAATTAATTAATTAAACATATATTTTATTAATTAAATATATTAAGGTCACAATTCCATATAATTTGGTCACAAATTCTATATAATTGGTCACATATTATTAATTTGTCACAAATCACAAATTTTACAATTCAAAAATTTTATAGGTCACAATTTGTTTATCGGTCACAAAAAGACAAATTATTTTACGAACACAATTCAAAAATTTTATATGTCACAATTTGTTCATTGGTCACAAATAAGAAATTTTATAAGTCACAAATTATTTTACGGTCATAAATCAGAAATTTTATAGGTCACAAATTATTTTACTTTACGGTCACAAATCAAAAATTTTATAGGTCACAAATTATTTTACGGGCACAAACAAAAATTTTTAGAGGTCACAATTTGTTCATTGATCACAAATAAAAAAATTAATACGTCACAACTTGTTCATCGGTCACAAATCACAAATATTATAAGTCACAACTTAGTAGACAGTCACAAATTTTCAATCAGAAGTTTTATATGTCACAAATTAATTGGTCACATATTATTTTTTTTATCAAAAATCATAAATTTTATAATCACTGATTATCAAATTAATTTGTCACAATTTACCAAAATTTAAGTCTCAACTGCAAAATTAATCACAATCACACAATCTTCAACGTCACATATTATTCAACGGCCACAAATTAACAATTTATAGGTTATAATGCCCAAATAATTGGTCACGAGCCCTCTTCCCACACCACCACCACCAGCGCCACTTTCATATCGCCGCCTCACCGGCAACCACCAAAAGCCACGCACCTCACAACACCACGAGAACCTGTAACCAACAGAAGCACCGCTGCCTACACCACTGTCACCGCCATTGTGTGCACCGCCACTTCCTGCACCACACACAAACAATCACGAGCAAATCACCACAGAAAACCACCCACCCATAGATTAGAAAACCACCAACACCACTACCGACCTAAGATTGTTGCACATCAGATAACCACCACCCATAGATCTGAACTACACTACCACCACTATCACCATTTGCAAACCGCCAACAAAACCACCCAAAACTTCGACCGACAGATCGACTCGAAACCACCCCCCACGGCAACTGCCTGTTTCACTAATCACCACCACGACCACCTCAAATCCACCATGAGAAAACAGAAACTGATTTCTGCACACAATCGTCGTGTGGCGCCCCATGACGATCGCGTGCAGCTGCCGTGTGCCCAAACCAATAGCGATCGCCGGAGCAAATTTTGGGAATTTTAGTGTTTGGGTACTTTACTGGGTTAAAGACCCCATTATTCATTGAACTTTACCGAAAGTTTCCATCAGGTCATTGAACTTTAAAAACTATGTGGTTAGTCACTGAACTTCCGAAAGTACAACCCCATCCATCACTGAACTT
>CAIGRT010109019.1:0-12152 GCA_903798405.1 Fraxinus platypoda | reverse complement strand
ACTATTGTTTGAAATTTTGAATTATGAATTTTAATTTACGATCGCTGATTGTCGACATTGACCGGTCAACATCCGTCCGGGCTGAACTTCAATGCTGGGTTCGTCCATGCTTAGTATACATGGAGAAAGAGAAACAAACAAAGTAAGACATAAGGCTATTGAGATATCTTGTTCTCGTATTTAAGTTGTCAAGATATCTTATGTACATTAGGACGATATAGTTTACATATATAGAGAGAGCCTCACATGATTTTTCTCAAAGATTTCATCTTTTAGTCTCAAAAATTTGAAACAAAAATGGAGATTTTTGCGTTAATTTCTAGCTTTCGTAATCAATTTTATTGAAAAATGACACAACGAGCTATCGTGACTGCAATTCTCCTAGGATTGAGCCTCTTCCCTCTTTTGCTTAGCAAAAGATGAGAGACTTTCATCCTTTCCCTATTGAATTGAGTATGCAGTGCAGTAGATTATATACAAATTTTTACGTGTATTGTCCTAACTAGAAGTTGGGGTTCGCCACAAAATATGCAAGTACACCAACAAATGGTGCATTGATGTAAGTTGTGGGCTCGGATTTGCGAAAGTCGGCTCTATCATCTTCATAGGCATCATCTTCTCCGGGACCTCCGACTAGAGCCCCAACTAACAGATTCGGATTAGGGCTCGACGAGTTAAAATAGATCGAACCCTCCTTGCATGCAATGATTTGGGAATGTTCTTTAATGGACGGAAGCGATGAACCACGATGGTGAATCCTCGCTGGATAGTAATTACTATATCCAACCATATATGACATTCCTTTAGGATTATCCCCTAGGATGTAATCAACTTGCCGCTTGGCTATATGTCGAAGCATTGTTGGACTAATGCTAACACTGCCGCAATTCACAGTCTGATATGATCTCTCCAAATAATTGGCGTAAACAAGCAAGAGGAACGAGATGGTAGTGGCGTGTTGTAGGTTGCTTCCACCTGGCCTGTAAATGAGACCTCCCGGAGAAAACTCTATGTGGTAAGATGAAGACTCGGGAATAAGAGTGCACATGAAGCTATCTGCTGATGCTTTGTATGTCTCCAGAGAGTACATGTTCCCTTCCAAGACTTCCTACAACAATATTTAGCAATTTTTCACATTGAAACGAGAAAAGAAACTCAAAATGTTCACGGTGTTTATATAGATCGATATTAACCTTAGATACGAGGACGTTTAGACCGGCATGCTTGTTGTCCCATCCGAATTCGTTAATATTGTCATCTGCACCTAATGTTTTGACATTGGTTTGTATGTAATTGAGGTAAGAATCACCTTGAGAAGCTCTTCTTAACCATGCTGCTCCCCACAGCAATTCATCCTATCAATTAAAATTCAATAAATCAAATTAAATTAGATGCTCCAACTAAGCAACACAATTCAGAAAATATACTCCAGTAGTTAATCTGTATTGCAGTGCAGGCCTAACGTAAATTCCAGGGTAAATGTGCATAATTATAAGGCATAGTACCAGCATTGATTTTGTAACGTACATAAAAATAGAATGGTTGGCAAAATAACTTGCCTGATATCCATCAAAATCACAGTAAAACGGGCATACAGCATTCCTAATATTTGAGTTATCACTATAAGCCCCTCGATAACTATCTGCAAAATCAAAAACTCGGGTGGCAGTTCGTAGAAGGGTATCAGAATATCCAGGATCAGAGGATTGGAATGCAATGGAGGCAGCGGCCAGGGCTGCAGCGGTCTCCCCAGCAACATCAGAAGCCGTATTTGGAGCATCAACTGTGTACACTGTTCTAGCAGTGTCCATATCTTCTGGTCTCTCCCAGCAGTTATGGTCTAAAATTGGATCCCCCACCTGCAAAATTAGAAGCTGGGAACTTCAATTGCATCTTAAAAGTTTGAGCTGTCAATAATTGAAGTCATTCGCCAAAATATAAACTTTTCAACTTGTGAATCTGCAACTCCATTTGAACTCCACTTAATGTACAAATTCAAGATTTTTAAACTAAAGTACAGTACTTTTTCGTAGATAAGCACACAACATTTCGATTTCTCTTAGGTCCGTTTGATTGGTTTAAATTCCATGAAAAATGTTACATTCGAGGAATTCAATTTCTACCTGTTTGATACGAAAGTGGAAATTGAGTTCTAATTTCAAGTTACAACCACTTTAAGTTTGTTTTTTGCCAATTTCATAGAAAATGCATTTCTATGGGGTACTTGAGTTTTTATTTTCCAACTTAGATGGAATTGAAAAGTCTTTCCACCTTTACCAATCAAACGGACCCTTATTCTTTAAAGTGATCTAGTAGCGAATTTTCTACCAATCTTTCCCTGCGCAATAATTGATCCACCGGTTGTTTACTCACATCAATGATCATTCGCACCTTCCCTTCTATAGCCACTACAAGAAAAAGATACCAACACCAATGGAACATTTTCCTTGCTATTAACAACCTGTTTTCGAAGGAGCACATCTTTCAATTCAAAATAGAATTATCGTCGCAGATAGCTGAGGTGGGAAATTTTATCGGTTAGTCAAAAATAGCTACTGAGGACAATTTTTAACTATACAGTGAAGTCCTTGTCCATTGGATAGGACAATCAACTTGGTAAGCTGCACCTGCACGCATTCTTAGATGTATTGATGATGTAATCTTTTACCATTAAAAATTTGTGCATAAGATTAGTGGGACCACAAGTTCAGAAAAACAGACAAACCAATGCTCCAGCCTCCACGGGTCACGGACATGTCATAAACTGCTTAATAATTGACACTTTATTGGGTTAGTTCAACTGGTGTTGATTCTTGAACCACAAAAATTTCCAAATAATTATTGTTTATTTTCACCAAATTACCCACCTAATTCTACGAATATAATATACATACAGTAGAGTATGAAAACCAAAATCATCAAGTCCTTTTCTAATTGCTTTTCCGATTATTATTGATTTTGAAAGTAGGAATTAGAGTTGAATCCGTACCTGGACGAAAATCCGATTGGGCTGAGAAACAGTTTTGAGGAGATAATCCGTAGCCCATTTGATTGAAACCAGCGCATTCCTCAGTTCCGCCGGCGGCATATACTCGCCGAAGTCAATCACACTCCAAGCCAACATTGTGGTGGTGAATGCCATCGGAAAATTGAACTTAACATTATCGCCAGCGTCGTAATAACCGCCGGTCAAGTCCGTATTAACCATCCACCCATCGCTGAGGCCGGAATGCCCCCGCCAATTGATTCTCTGGTCATCCGGCAAGTAACCCGATCGCTGCCCCTCGAAGAATAAAATTGATTTCGTCAATGCATCAGCATAATCGTGGTAACTCGACAGGAACAAACCAAAATTTGAAAGAAGAACCATGCAAAGTAAATGGAAACAGTGGAATTTCATCATTTTCATGGCTATACTGTAACTGTATAGAATTGTATGGAACTTATCGCAGTAGCCCGAGAGTGAGGTTTAGAAGCTGTTTTATGTATAAATAGAGAGAAAGACGGAGGGACAGATGAGTAGTAGTGTCAGTTAAAAGTCACATGCAGAGAAAACTGTGACTCCATTACTGTGGAGGTTCGAGCTTTTAAGTAGGGCCGTTTCGCATTAACTGTGGAGGCAAATTTTTAGTACTTTCAGTTGAGGGAAGGTTAACAACACTTTCCTAACCTATAGAAACATTTAAGTCCTTGTTTGCTCTTATTTCTTAATTTATTTATTTTTCAATTTTTTTTTTAATCATACCTAAAACTCTTATTTTTAGCTAAACTATATAGAGTCTAAGGCTCTGTTTGGTACACATTATTTTTTTCATTCTCATTCTTCTACTCATTTTCAACCACACATTCTTCAATAAAATAATATTTTCCATCACATCAATAACTTTTCCTTCATTTTTAACCACNAGGCTCTGTTTGGTACACATTATTTTTTTCATTCTCATTCTTCTACTCATTTTCAACCACACATTCTTCAATAAAATAATATTTTCCATCACATCAATAACTTTTCCTTCATTTTTAACCACACATTCTCCATCAATCTACTATTCAATAATACATTCTTTCAAAAGAATGTGTCCCAAACACACTCTAAACATCTAATCTCGTACTACTAAAATTTAACTATAATGCAAAATAAAAGTTATAACTAAGAAATATGCATATGATTTATGAGTGATTTACGTCTTATATAAGAGTTACGATTTACGTTGCTCTAATACCTCAACCTTAAGGTCGAAGACAACAAATTTAAAATTAGAAGACTTAATATTTGAATTTAATTTAAAATCCTTCCAAGCGACTTCTATAAACAAGTGCAATTAATTTGAGTCCCTAACAAATTTAAGGTCGAATACAACAAATTTAAAATCAGTAAAAAAATTCAATATCTGCATGTAATGCAGGTGTCTACGAGCACTTTGGCAAAGTTTTTGAAATGTTAGAAGCTACATTTAAGATAAGATATTATTTTTTGAATATGTTTGGACAATTTTCTGAAAGTCTTTGTCTAGAAGCAGAAGTCTTACCGTACAAGTCATGCTTGCCGTTAGCCCCGTATATTTCTAGTTTGTTTGTTTTAAAGCAGAAACTCTACCAAATGACCCCCACATAGTTTGACATTAACCCTTTATATTTATTGTTTATGCTCGTTTTAAAACATAATGTCTTCTACAAGAAGTAGAAGTCCTATCAATAGGCCACATATGGCTTGATGTTAACCTATATATTTCTAGTTTATGTTCGATTTATAGTGTAATATTTTCTACGAAAAGCTGAAGTCTGACCAAACAGGTCCTACATAGCTTGAAGTTAATCATATGTATTTATACTCTATGTTCATTTTAAAGTAAAACGTCTTCTACAAGAAGTTGAAATACTACAAGATGAGCCCTCCATGACTTAACATTAACCTATATATTTCTAGTTTATGTTAGTTTTAAAGAAGAACGTTACCTTTCACATTTATGTCCTTAATCTGTGCTTAAACTCCTATCTTTCAACTGCTATATACAAGTGTAGTTAGGGTGTGTATGATGGGAAAATTCTCCATGGAAAATGATTTTTTTCAATCCAAATTCCAACTTTTGGAGTGTTTGTGTTTCGCGCGGATTGTCGAGCCTCACTAACAATCCATTTAATTGGGCCTCATTTTTGTATGTCAACAGTTTGATTGTCGTTTTTTCCATGAAAAAATATTTTTCAACTAAAAATATACATAGTTTTCCTTTTTTTTTAGAGGGAACGCTTTCTTTGGAAGGAGATGATTTTTATTTTCCTCGTAACAAGGAAAATAATTTATTTTTTATAAGACATTTTTCATGCCAATCAAACACGTGAAACTCCCCTAACATTCCAAACAAAATTAAGATGAAGTCAACAAATATAATAAAACTAGTAAAAGAAGAAAATCCAATATTTGCGTGCAATGCACGGTGTCTACAGTAGCTTGATGAGTAAGGAGAACTGCTTGTAAAAGTGATAAAACGATAGGAGTGGCTGCTAAATTTTCTGCGCAAGTAGGCAAAGAGATAATATTCTTATCTTTTAACCCAAGACAATTAAAAGGGCAGGCACGAATATCATTTTTTTCTAACTTTATTTTGTTTTTTGTTATGTTACACACTTGCACTATCATCGAGCTACCTTCTTTGTAAAGGCACATTATGCTCATATTCTTCTCTTATCTACCAAGCGAGGAGGTCGAAAAAATATTAAAGAATTATTCTTCGAGTTAACTAGTCATAGAAAAGTATTTATTTTTTTAATTTATACAAAGTCTAATTATGTCGAGAGTAAAGTGCACGTTTGGCTATGCTTAAAAAAATCACTTATAAATAAATAAAAATTATATTATTCTTTTATTGATCAATAAAGAAAAAGAAAATCATTACTAAAATATGAAAATGTTTGCCGTGTTTTATATAAATTATTTAAAATTCATATTTTCACAAACTTATTTTCAATCACACATTGTAATAGACTTTTTCAAGAAATATCACTTTTCATGAAATCTATTCTCAAAAAATTTACATCAGACACGCTCTTGACAAACTTTTAGAGCAAATAGACAAGTAAAATACTGTTTTATTATATTGTGCTCTTCTTTTTTGCCCTCGATAAAAAAGGGGAAAATTCAGTTTAATCTTGTTACTATAACTCTGTTTCCTTGCAAACTCCATCAATTTGCACTTTTAGGCCGATAGTATAACACTAAACAATATTAAGAAAATAAAAAACAAATTGAAATCTTTATAACGATATCATTTTAAGGGAAAATTGCAACAGAAGTCCCTAACCTTTTGAATTTTAGCAGACTTTATTCTAACCTTCAATTTGTGCCAACAAAGATCCTAAACCTTTGAAAAATTAGCAGATAGGGTCCAAAGTTTGTTAAATGGTAACTTTGAATATTTTACAAATATTGACAATTAAAATGAAACTAAATAAAGAAAGAAATCCACCCCACCACATCCATCTTCATTTTCTCCGACCAACGAGACTGATTTCAGCCATGGCCGATTACCTCCATCCACCAACACGTTGCTGCACCGACCATGGCCACAACCACCACCATGGCCACCACTGCCACAAATCTCAAACAACAACTCAATATCACCTAATTTCAAAACCACAAGCTCAAACATAATAAAAAATGAAAACCCATTAAAGAAATGCCTTTGAATCTTTTAGCAAAAAAAATTCGCAACCTTCCACGTCTCCATAAATAGAAAATTTGAATAAAGAATCTTTAGCAAAAATCTTGGGTTTTGGTTTTGAATCAAGAATCTTCACAGCCTTCGAGGGCCATCCCCAAAAATCTTCACAACCTCTTATGGTAATGGTAGAAACAAACCCCAAATCTCAATCAGAAGTTGTAAGAATTCAATCCCAATTTATATTTCTTTATTGTTTGAAACGCATTTTTATGATTTGTTATGAGATGTTGTTTTGGATGATTTTTGTTAATATGATAGAGGAGAGCGAAGAGCATAGGGTAGGGTATTTCATGTGAAGAGCAGAGGCACTTTTTTGATAATTTTTGGCTTAGGAGAAGATAGGGTAGGTGGGGTTAGCGTGGCGGTGTTGGGCTATATTTCCTTTTTTTTTCTGTTTTATTTTTTAATTATCAATATTTGTAAATATTCAAAGTTACAATTTTACCACTTTTAATTTAATCAAAATTGATCAAAATCTAATTTTCTTGGTCAACTAACAATCAAATGGATGAGTTTTTATCCATTTGAACCCTAGCTGATAATTTCTCAAAGATTTGGAATATCCGTTGACACAAATTGAAAATTAGGATAAAGTATGTTAAAAATCAAAAGGTTAGAGACCGCTACCGCGATTTTCCCTCATTATAATGTCCAATCAAGTCCCCAACTTTGCCTAAAGAACACTTGCAAATGAAACGTACGTCCTATTATCATAACCTCCACATACTATCGAGAATATCACAAAATTACACGCATCGTGCAACATTTATGGCACCGCACATGGGCTATTAAGTATTCAATAATGAAGGAGCTTAATTGAAAATAATACAATCATAACAGTTTTTCAAGAACAAAGTCAAGATTAGCCGAGTTCAAATCATAAATCACTCTAAAAGATGAAAACAACAATCTCACTACAAATAACAAAACAAGTAAAGAGATTAATGTGGTTTGCCTTGCGTGAGCCACAGATCTCATCCTATTTCAATACCTTCTGGGAAAGCGGTCCATGAACCTCCCAGACGGACACTCGAACGCCATGTGTCCTCTTCCCCCACAGTTGTGACATATAGCCATGGCGATACAATCCCGGCTCATATGCCCTACCTGGTTGCAGTTCCGACACACAATATCTCGATATCCACCTCCACGAAATCCACCCCTCTCTTCAAGGATATTGCCCTTTAAGCACCCTCTAGCCACGTGCCCAGATATGTTGCACAAATTGCAGACAGGATCGTTCTGACAATCACGGGCGAGATGACCTGGTTTCCTACAGTTCTTGCAGGCTTTGTCATTTGTGCAGTCAGCCGCCATATGGCCTTGCTTAAAGCAGTTATTGCAGAGTCTCAGATCACCAGGTGGCAATGGTGGAGCAGTGCAGTCCCTAGCACGGTGTCCTGCCTTACCACAAGTATGGCAGATACCCTCATTAGGACAATTTCCAGCCATATGGCCAGGTTCTCGACAGTTCCAACAAAGAGATTTCGTCGTGCATTCTGATGCAATATGCCTGAATTAATTTACGAAGAAACAGAAGCAAAGACAAAAAGAGTAACGTTAATCCTTCTTAGGATTGGAGGAATGTTTTGTGTTGAGAAACATAAAATCGGAAAAAAAAGGAAAGAAAGAAAAAAGAATTTCTACAATAGATTAGCAAAAAATCTAAACTAGAATAAAGTCAATAGGGATTAAAAGAATTCTCACCCAGGAAGACCACAATTGTGACAGATGGCCACATTAGGGCATTCTCTGGCAAAATGACCAGGCCTTTTGCAGTTATTGCACAGAGTACTCTGACTGCAAAGAACATTGTACTAAAACTGTTAATATCCCAGTATACCACCAGCGTAAAGCAAATTATTACTAAAAAACAGTCTGGATACATAATGCTGCAAAGCAGAAAGTACACTATAGCAGCAAGTCAACAACAATGATATACTTCACAAATAATAATGGCAAATTTTCAGACCGTTCTTTCAATTTTCTTTTATTGTATAAAAGCTGGGGAGGAGAAACAGATCAAGAATAGTGAAGGGTCCAAACATGCATAAGAATATGTCAAAATAGAACTATGAAGATTTATTCTAGATCCAAACATGACCATAAAACTGTCTCCTAAAGAGGCAGAGCATCAGATCTGTTTCCATTTCAGACAGATCTCACTCATCAATTGTTTTCTTCTTCCCAACCAACATGTACAATTTCTAGGAAAGTTATGGACAGATGAATGAATAGAGACCAGATAACCTGAAACCCCGATGTGAGTCCCGTCTACATGGTGCATCGCGGTAAGAATACCGTTCAGCACGCATCTTTCGAGCCATTGGGCTCCGGCTCCTGCTTCGGCTCCTGCTCAGGCTTCTGCTCCTGCTCCGGTTGTCTAAGCTCATTTTCAAATCCACACCACTCAGTAAACCACCGACTACCTGGAAAAATATCACCAACACCACAGCTGCTGCCACCTCCCTGTCCACCACAACCACACCCAAAGCCACATCAGTGAGTCCCAGAAAATGTTTACTTTATCCTTCATGATTTAAACACCAGATTCCCACACAACTATTGCCATTTTTCAACAAACAATACCACCGTACATCGGTTAGAGAATTGGACACCAGCACCTGCTGAATTCCCTAGTTCAACAAAATACCGTCCAATCACATCCACAGCATGCAAGCATCTCTTGATATATACATCACATCTAACTACTAACAAACCATTTAAAAAATCCCTTTTAAGGACATGTCATCCAAATATACGAGAGTGATTCTATTACCCGCACACACACCCATGACAACAGTTTGAAGTTGTGAATAATTTGGACGAATGGCACCCATCACAAGTGACAGATAAATATGAAACTGAAAGAAGAAAAGGAAAACAAATTTTCCAAATGCCATTGAATCAACTGCGGTGGGTCATGGCCCACTAAACCTTTATATGAGTAAATTATACAGTGTTGGCTATTGTAGGTAGGGGTGCAAACTTTGAATAGGTAGCTCTTCGCTGTTGTGTCATCGAGACAACAACATTTTCTACAGTATATCATTAAGGTCCTCACATAAAGAAATTGAATCATTTCCACTTATGTGTTCTTCCACCAGTAACCCATATTATTATGAAAGATACATCGGGATATTCCATGAATGTTGTCTTGATTATGATTCACCAGAGCCAAAAGCTTCAGCCTTGCTAAAGAATTGACCATTGGCAGCAGTTATACTTCAATGTATAGGATATAACAAAATTCAGAGCCGACACAATCTGAACTGAGTTGGGGGAAATATCAGGAGGGCATGATTAAAAGGTTAGAAGAAATTGTATCAGAAAATTCAAGAAATTTTGTCAGAAGAAACTGTATTAGAAAAGACAAAAAGAAGCGACGTAAAAAGCTGTAATTGTCTTATTCCCACATATTGTTCCAACAACATTACTTGTCTCTCTTGAGTTGATAAAACAAAAAACTCAAAAAATGACATTGACTGTAAATTCAATGCTGCCCATATATCATATAATCCTCATAAAGTCACAGAAAATTACAAGAATAAAGCAGTGTAAAGCTCTTCTATTTGCACGTGGAAAAAGGTCTTTAGCACGATGACTTGTGTCATGTAAAACCTTGACGTCTCAAACTGAACATTTAACGCCATATTTCTACATGTCTAGCAGTTTTTAAAAGGCAAAATTGGGTATGAAGGTGTTTTGCCTCCGTCAGGAGACGCGTAAGCTTGACTCATTTTAAGGCGTAAGCATAGACCTAAACCAGTAAACTGTAAACCATAAAGTATCTAAAATTTCCATTATAAAACATTTCACTAAATTTGAAGTCCATTGCAACTCTAAATTTGAAATGGATTGGCAAAGTTACAATAATAAATAAATAAGAATCGTGATCACATAATAAGAGCACTAATCCACGATTAGAACTAAAAGTATAAAACAAATTAATCAATTAAAAACTTTGCTTTCTATGACTTCAGAAAAAGTTGGAGAAAGAGAATAAAAACATAAAGATGGCGAGAAAAATATTAAAGAAAGAAAAAATTAAAGTTGTGTGTCACGAGTCTCCTGTCGCCATATTTCCGTTGAGAAGTTGAAACTTCACTAGGGAGGGGGCTATCACGCTTTAATAGTAGAAGGCTAGGTCACAAGTCTTCACTTCTTTTCTTCTCTAGTTTCTAGATCTTAAGGTTGGTTTGTGTTTAAAATAATCAAAAACCCCATAAATGTCCTAGGGTATTGGAAAAGAAGAAGACGACCGGTGACAAAAAGCGTAAGCTAACGGAATGAACACTCAGCCGCCCCTCAAAAAGTTGGGGTGCTAGCCTCGGAAGATGGAACTCAAATCCTAAGCTTAGAGGTAACATTACATCTCTGTCACATGCACACAAGATAATAATAGCAATTTAATGCTGCATTATACAAATTAATATTGCAACTCAAAAAAGTACCTTCTGGATGCTAAGACAAAAATATAGAATGATACATGTTCATAGAACAGACTTATCACATCTAGAGTTACCAAAATTAACATCAAGTGGGTCTGCAACGATTAATGTGAAAGCAATTTATGACATTCGCAAATACAATGAATGAGAAATTAAATATTATTTCATACACTAGGGAAGTAGACAATATATTTTTTTCCTTTCGTCGCTTAGAAGAAACTTTAAATCCAAAAAAGAGGGCAATGGAACTCAGATCCGTAGCTGTGCTATACATGCTTGTACAGAAAAAAAGTTATATGCAAAACAAATTTAAAACAAGTTATGTACTAGGGGAGAAAAAAAAAAAACCTAGCTTATAAAAGCATTATTTTATCCAAAATCAACTGATAAAACCAAGCCGAATCACGAATTAACACTGAATCAGAAACCCTAAGAATAACCGAATAGGTGTAATAAATGATAATGAATCGTAAAAAGAATAAAATCAAAAGGCACAATAGAATTAAACATCACGTAAAGATTAAAACATATACCTCCACCCTAACCAGAAAATCTAGATTAATGGTGAAAATTGATATAAAGGAGAAAAAGAAAGAGAGAGGAACCTCGAGAGACGGGTCGGGTTGGACACGGGGATCCGAAATGACAATGGAGGAGAAAATACAGGCAGAAGAAAGTGTTGATTGCTGAAGGGTAAATGCGAAATGATGTGATTACGCCTGTTGCCCCGTTTTTTTCTTCCATCTCATCAAAATTCTACATTTTTCAATAAAATTATTATACGTGAATAAAAAAAATGGGTTAATTTCACAAATGGTCACTGAAGTTATCTGAAAATTTTAAAACGGTCACTGAAGTTTCAAAGTTTCATAAACGGTCACTGAAGTTTGAAATTTCTTTCACAAACGGTCAATAAATTGATTAATTTTATAATATTATTAATATTAATAATTGAATTATTATCTGGTTTATGAATAAATAA
>CAIGRT010109013.1:0-11670 GCA_903798405.1 Fraxinus platypoda | reverse complement strand
ACCGCTATACTTTACGTGAATCTCTGAGTGTTTGCAAAACGTCATGCATTCTTGTATATTGCATTTGTCATAGAAATATAGTTAAATGGTATACTATAATATGTTCAATTCTACTCGAAAGAGATTGTTGGATAAGTTAGAAACATTGATTCTTCAACCAATTCATCGTGTTATCAAATTGTGAAATGGGAGTTAAAAGGAAACTTTGCTTGGTGATTCGGGATCCTAGTGCACTTTTCTTTCATTAATTTCATCAAACTTTTGCATTCAAGATCATTCTACATTTATTTAGTAACCTTAGTTTAAATTGCTTGTTAGTCATAGTTTAGTTATAAAATTCAAATCTCCAACCATCTTGAGTTTAATAGATTCGGTTAAGGTTTGATAATAGAAGTCAAATCAAATCAATCCTCATGGGACGATTTTCACTTTATTACTTGTTAACGAACCGTGCACTTGTGGTGATTTGCAAAGCGAACATATTTTCGTAAACAAATTGATTCCATAACTCCGAACTAAAATACTGCCATCCCCACTTTGTAGAAAAACCGAACTCATCTGCCATTCACAGCAGATGCAAAGGCCCGGACTCTGTATTCATTACGCCTCACAATCCGCCCCACCACATCTCTACCAAGATCTTTTAGGAGATCTCTCCAAAGTCAAGTCCCTGACTGACGATTGGACGTGTGATTGACTACAAAAGGTCAACTCAGCAGCTATGTTAGAAACCATTTAATGTCTGCCAACCTATGGATTGACGGATTGACGCCTATGAAAAGATGGGCCACCCGGGATCTGAAGCCGCGTGTCCCTTCATCTAACGGACTATTGTTACAGGCCTTCTGAGGCCTTCCACCTCGTCATCCACCTCATCCGCCACGTTTGGGCCGAGCTGATTTGATTCGCCCGTGGCACATGAACTGGATCCCAC
The DNA here is from genome assembly GCA_903798405.1 of Fraxinus platypoda. NCBI lineage: Eukaryota > Viridiplantae > Streptophyta > Magnoliopsida > Lamiales > Oleaceae > Fraxinus > Fraxinus platypoda. The sequence continues at coordinate 10,736 of CAIGRT010109013.1, read as the reverse complement.
ATCAACGAACTGATTCCATAACTTCGAACTGAAACACTATCGCCACCACCTCGTAGAAGAACCGAATTCATCCGCCATTCATAACGGATACATAGGCCCGCACCCGTATTCGTTACGCCTCACAATTTGCCCCGCCACATCTCTACCAAGATCTTTTTTGGAGATCTCTCCAAAGTTAAGTCCCTGACTGACTGATGGGACGTGTGACAAGCTACAAACGGTCAACTCAGCAGCTATGTCAGAAACCATTTAATGTCTATCAACCTATGGATCGGCGGAGTGACGCCTGTGAAAAAGATGGGCCACCCGGAATCTGAAACCACGTGTCCCTTCATCCAACGGTTCACCTCTTCTCTTTCTTAGTATAAATACCCCCACACTGGTAAGAGTAAGGGGTTCCAACTCTAATCCTTACATTCTAGTCTTAACTCAAAAGAGCTTTTCACTATATTTACACATATTCTGAACCACGTCCCGATGACCACTTCATCACCGGCACCACCTTCCGGTTGAACGAAATACTGATTTAACTGTTGGAGTGCTCGCGACCGCTTCCACTCCCATCGGAAAAGGCCACGAGTGACTAACGATATACTACCGTGCGCAGAGAAGAGCTTACGTGGAGTTTCGTTCTGTTGGCCATGTGTCGAAACCCTTCACAAGTGTTCGAATCGTCGAGTAAGGTCGAGTGATCCATACTTTTGATAGTGGTGCTAATCCCAACCCTCTAAAGCCAATGAATCTATAACCTGTTTTCCTCTCAGTATATATGAGAGATAGTGTTATGGCTAAAGAAGTTGAGTTGTCTAATATGTTAAAGAATTTCTAGGATAGGCTCTTAGAAAGCACTCAACGCCTCAATTGATGTCCTTACCTCCTCGCTTTCCACTGGGAAAAAAAATCTCGTCGCACGAAAAGCATTTAAAAATTTTTCGTTTGTTTTGACACGAAAAGATAGATGTTCGTTTCAGGAAATCCCCATTTTGATAAGACATAGCGAGGTGAATGCATTTAATTTGTAGCATTATTTTTATTTTAGAAGCTTAGGCAAACAATTTCACATTAACTCACTTAACCAAGTAATCGAATGGGTTATGAAATAGTTCTGTTTTAGCTAAAATCATTTCGAAAATTACGTATTTTATAGTTGAACGTGTGATAATATTATGACACACTTATAAACTGAAATGAGGAAAAGAAAGAAATTTACTTGACTTATTTCAACGAAAGGTAAGCTAACTTGAAAAATAATGTTGACCAAAGTAAGTATTTATGCCCCTGTTGCTTCCTGGGATAGTGTTTGAAAGAAGGGGGCATCAAAGCATAGGAATTCCGAAGTATACAAATTCAAGATGGTGCTATTAGGAGGTTCGTATAAGTCATGCGCATTGGAGATTATAGGATGATGAAAATCGCCTCCTTCCTTAAATTTTTATATACATTCAAGTCCATGCATTAAATAAATAATCATACCTACACTTAGGGGACTATTGTTATGCCTCGTCAATGAAGCTCAAAGTCAAATTCGCCACGTAGCAATCCACGTAGACAGAAAGTTAAAAGAGAAGTCAACAGACACCCAAGCGATCAAAATACAGCGAAGTAGTACAGATTGTCGAAGCATTGGAATAAAGAAGGAGTAAAGTCCTTATACCCAAAGGATCGGTGTCGAGGTCCTCAGTTCAACTGAAGCTCATAAGTAGACGTCGTCTCTTGCAAAATATTTGAGTATCTTTTAGAAGTGATTGATGTAACATTTGTAAAAGAAGGTGTCAGAGTGTCAGCCTATTGTATAGGGTGACTGACCCTTTATCAAGGTATTAATTGTATGAATAGACAATGATGTGATGCCTCAACTAAGGAAATGAGGCCACATGGTTCTGATCTAATGGACACCATGTCGACCAAGGCATTATAAATAGGTCTTCTTTGTAACTTAAAAAAGGTTGGAAAAATTCGGAGTGAGGGTGATTATCTTCTTATGCTTTGAATCTCCAAATATAGAATCAAGAGAAAACATGATGGAACCTTCTTATAAATCATAAATTGTGTGAGTCGATGGTCTTATAATTTACAATATTCTTTTTGCTTTCTATCCTTCCACATATTCTAGTAAGATCTTTGATTAGTAGTTTTATTCTGGACTGGTGATCATTGGTAGCGTGATCATCTCAGTTTCACCCGTCGGAGCTTGAACATTTTTGTCTTTCGCCTTGAAGCACTCCCCGCGTCCAAAATCTATCCCCCTTTTCACCGTTTCTCTGGTAGAAACACGCCGAAATTAATTCAACGTGGCAAGAATTGGCCCGGCATCTGCTGACTCATTTTTTGGGGTCAACTAAGGAAACAACTCTTCTACATTGAAAATATCTTTTATTTACGTGTGATGGCTGTCGAATTGGTTATCTTTAGATGAATGTTCAAAAACTTCTTTCTTAACGTGTTTAGGAAACCGAGTTAAAGAGACACGCACTAAAGTATAATAATCACCAATTTTGTTTCCTAGGCTATATTGCAAATCAAAATCAAATTCAAAAGTTTCAATTGAAATTAATTTGTCTTTTTATCTTGACATGAAATTTAAGAACATTGACAACAAAATGATTAGTTAACACAGTATGCTGGCAATTAGTAGGTAACATCCTAACATCAATACAAAAAGTGTGCAATCTAATAATTGTCTTGGAAAATAATGTGGCAACCTGAGGAATATCATGCAGTTGAGGCAACACCAAGACAAAGTCGAAGTGAATGTCATGTAAAGGAGTAGGCACAAGGCTGAAGGCATGTAGAATGTTTGACTTTGGTGACAATGCTATGGGCAATTCCTTAATTATATTTGTGCTAAGTGTATCGACTATAGGTGTGTTCATGATAAGGGATACAATACACTATTTAGAGCTATCATCATATGGGTAAATGGAAGAAACAATTTCACTACATTCATTTAAGCAAGTCTCTAAAGACATTAAAGATTTTGCCAAATAAGGTTTTATCGTGTTAGCACACTTCTCAAAAAGTCGTTCTATGACATTAAATGCAACTGGAAAAACATCTTATTTTCCTTTTTAACACTATACAAAAGAATGGTGATCCAGTCTAAAGAGATATTTTCATCCAATATAAGGGTCATAATTATCTTTATAGATGTGAAGATATTCCCTAGATGAGTGTTTCTTAGGGCTAAAACAAAAATATTAGAACATGTCAATTATCATATGCTCACAGTCTAGATCCAACAGAATGATGCATTATTTCACATTAGCCATAGCCTTAAGTATCCTAACTCCCTTAACATATAAGCTAGTGGTTGTATTAGTGAGAGACGCAAATGATGATATAATTAATGGAAAAGTATTATGCATAGTCTCATCACTATAAAGGGTATCGGGTGTCGTGATACGAAATATTTCACTAAGGTTAGAAGCAATTGCAACTTGTATATCCAAATCTGGATGTTGTAATAGCTCATCAGAGATGAATGCCGTGATAAGTGGAGAGAGGGATGTCAGCATGGACACAGTAGGTGATTGGTCAATTTAGGATAGCAAATTCTCAATTTGTTCAAGTAAAAATAAGAGTTTATTAAAAGAAAATGAAGGTTGAAGAATTTTTTTTTCCATTTGCCAATAATTGGACTCCTGACTTTCGATAATGATGCCAAAATATTTTTTAAATAAAACAGCTAACAATTTAAAACAATTTTTTTAAATTTATTTAAAATTACAAGCTAGAACACTATGATAAAAGAATATGTTCAACATAAAAGAAATTAGGAAAATGCTACTTGTACATTAGGGGGTACATAAGGGTGTCCATTATGGACACTCTTATGTACACCCCGATGTACTTGTAGCACCTCCCAAGAAATTAATATCTCACGAGACTCAAAAAAGTCAAATGGTGTACCAGTCATGAATTACAAGTTGGCATGACTATAGCGGAAGAGCACAAGTGAGTGTAACTACAGTAATTGAACTCTCTTAAACGATCAATGGTTCTGAACTATAAACAACAAGATATAAACTCTATAAACTCACAAAATGCACAAAACTAAAAGGCAGAAACCAAATAGTAGCAAACCAAATTGTAGATGAAGGAATGGTACAGACTGTCGATGTTGATGAGCTATAGGGTTTTCTTGTTCTAATTGGGATGCGATGGACGGTGTTGACTGTTTTCTTTCTTGTGGGTCTGGTTTGGTTGCTATTAAGCAAGATGATGGTGCGCTTCGATTACTCGGTGATCAGGGGGGTGGAGATGGCAGCAGCAGTATTTGTTCAGAGTGGATTGTGAATGTGCTGGTTAGTAGCTGTTCGCAACATATGAAGTGGCCGGTGGCGTGAGATGGTTTCTGGAAAGGCAGCAGCTAGGTAGATTTTATGGGTGGTGTGTAAGTGTTATGCCTTATATTCAATCGATTTAGGTTGTAAAAACTTTTAATATGTTTAATGCATTTATTTTAACAAGATCTATTATTTTTTTGAATTACTATTCTAATAAATTATATTAAATAATAGAGTCTGTAGATTAAAGTCTTAGTAATTTGTTAATCACGTGAAATTGTGATTGTGAGATACAAATTATATAGTGGTCGTAAGTAATAATGAGATATGGATATTGTTATTACGGATAGACCATCACGTATGACATTTTTTATTTGTGAAGTAAGTAGCTAATCTCATAAGCTAAAGTGTGGTGATTCTTAAATGATCACGTGAATATTTTGTTATAGAACAAAACATTGAAGACCCATTGAGGAGATTCCATATGGATAACTATTGAGTGTCAGTGGTTAATCTCTAACGTTCAGTAGTGAAATTGATCATTCGACTTGAGGTCATCATGTGTCTTATATGAGAACAGACATACTTTGGTGATGTTGGATATTGCTCTGCCAAGAGTCACTAATACGGTATCGTTCGAGTATGTCAAGAATCATATAAGGTTGTAAATGATCAATATGGGATTCATCACTCTTAGATAGTAAAATATTATGATCTACATTTTATTCAATTAAGTTGATAATGAAATCCCTAGCCAAGGTGTGCTCATAAATCAAAAAGAGTTTTTGACTTATACTGACTTAAGAACGTGATGAAAGATATGATTAATAATTGAGATTGACACACATCCATATCTCGTAATTGATCGAATCATGTTGACAAGATGATTATAGATTTACGGTAAATGAACAAATTTTGATTTGTCATACCACATGACATTTTTCAATCACATGTATTGCCCTGACACATTGCTATATATTAATCTAGAACAACGGATGTGAATTGGTGATAAATTAAAAAAGGAGTATTTTAACTTGTCGAATTTGATTAGATCAAAATAATAATTGACATCATTATGCATCATGATTGTGAACTTAATGAGTCACACAAAAAGGAGAGCTAGAAGAATGAAATTCATCAATTAATTAATTAACGAGTGTTGGATAATTAATTAATTGAGTTCCTTGTTAATAGGCCCAAATTAATTAATTTGATTAATTAATTTATGAAACAAATTTAATTAATTGGATTAATTAAATATTGGACAAAATTAGATTTAAGAGACGGGCTAAGCCCACTTAAACTTTTATTAATAGGTTGCTAGGGTTCGAAAAATCATAACACAACACAATTATATTCTTGCTAGCACAAGAAAAAAATCATAGTTCTCTCATTCTTATTCTAGAAATTGGACAGCTGTGAATTGCATATCAGAATTGTTCTTCAAGGAATTTATCAAATATATAATCTTTTATCATAGTTTCTATCTAAACACAAATCAGATCCTTTGTGGCAATTGAAATTTGTTTTATTTTCACTATGCATGATTAAGTAATTTCCCAACGTGGTGGTGGTAGAGTTGGATTATGTTGTGGGTCGTGTGTGGTTTGGGTGTATAAGGGTATGGTTGGGATCACCTGAGTTTGTGGCGGCGGGTTGAAAAAGGTATAGTAGATGGAAGAGTTGATAGTGGCTGGCGGAAGGTGGTATTGGTGAAGGTTCGCGACGAAAAGTACCAAAGCTGTGGAGAATATGAAGTTGGAGGAGATTGGGTCGGGTTAGGTTTTATAGAATGACAGGCTTATAGAATTGAAGGAATTTGGGCCGGGTGAATGGTGTTGGTCTGGGATGTTTGGGCCGATTGTAAGTTGGGAAGTGGGTAGGCAGGCGTATAATATGGGTATTGGTCTTAGTGGGTGGGCTTTGGTAATGTAAACGGGTGTTGTGTGTGGGTTTGGAATTAATGAGCTGTGTGGGTTTGGAGTATTGTGAAAGTAGTCTTGATGGATATATTAGGTTAAGGTTGTAGTAGGTTGTATATAGTAAAGAACAGTAGCATAAGTGTGAGCAGCAGCAGCAGTAACACAACATGATTTTTTTTTATAAAGCAAATAAAAGAGACCTAATTCAACTACTATAGCCGGTGAACAGTTTTGGCCTTTTTTTAAACTAACTACGAAAGCTAGAAAAACTGTTGATGCTTTTGTCGATATGAAATATTATATTTTGTGTCAGTCAATGTTGTTTATATGAAAGTGGTTGTCTGGTTTTGGTTGGGTGGTGGTGTTTGCGGTTGTTGAATTTTGCCTTTGCGCTGAATTTATATTTGGATTTATAGGATTTGGGCTGTTATGTGATAGGCACTGTATGTGGATTTTGGAATTTGATTGCAAAGGATGTTAGGTAAAAAAAATGAATTGCTGCGTTACCAAATTGATGCTGGATGTATAGAAATAATTATATAAGAAGGGAAAAGGGTAGAGAAGAAAAGAAATGGGGGGCAAAGAGAGAAGAAGAGGGAATATGAAGAGAGAAATTAGAGGAGAATATCAATTATTTCATTATCAAAGGTTGTTTTATTACAAAGCATAAGACCCCATTAAATAGGGATTCAATGATTATATTCTAAGTAGGAAATATTTAATAAAAGTAACTAAATTAAACCTAATTATGTTTCCTAAAATACGAATTTAAACTGGAAACTGAACTTAATAGTATTCCTTCTAATATTGCATCAAAAGGTAGAAGGGCTTTCTACATCTACTTCTCATTCTACACACATGATACATGCTCCTCCAATTTCTGATACATGTGGAGCAAATCACCCGAGCTAAAGTTGTCCATTGATGAATAGTGGTTTTGCATCCACCGATCAAGTAGCATATGCTTACAATTTTCAACGCCAAGGGTACAATCCATATTCTCAAACGTATAATCCCAGTTGATGATATCATTCTAATCTATCTTATGGGAAAAATCAAAATGTACTAAAGCTGAGGCCACAAGAGAAGAAAGAAGGATGGAAAGAGGTCATTGCTTAATTGGTTAATCATCAATTACAATATCAAGAATGTAATTATCTCTGTTTGAAAATTTTGGAGGATTAATGGGCCAAATAGTTAAACTTCTCTTCGAAAGGCAACAAGGAGCTTTCTCCAGCAACACTGAGATAGATTAGAATGATAGATCGATCAAGTATCCAAGGGAGAATATAGAAGCTATTACCACAAAAAGTTGGGTGGAATTGCTTGAAATCATCGTGACACGGTATTCTTACAATTCGCTGATAGATCGATCAAGTATCCAAGTGGTGTTATTGAGGATGTCCTCTCAAAGTGGATAAATTCATCTTTTAGATAGACTTTATTATTCTTGATAAAAAAGAAGATCATGACATTTCTATTATCTTGGGACTACCATTTCTAGTTATTGGTGGGGCTTTGATTGATGTGCAAGAGAGGCAACTTATTTTGCAGGTCCAAGATTAGCAAGTCTCTTTCAATGTTTGAACACCATCAAGTACCCCTCAGGATCTGATTCATCTTTTCGGATTGATGGTATTGATCATATGGTGGCTGAGTCTTTACATGGGTTTTTAAGGACTAGAGACATGTATTTTACATTCTTTAAGCACTAAGAATGGGGATTCCGAAGTTGAGTACATAGCTTATTACTTGGGAGCTACACCATCTCATTATTTCAACAAGCCACCATATTTTGAAGATTTGAAAAAGAGTTCCTCACCATCATTGCCAATCTCTTCAACAAGCATCGACACTTGAATTAAAACAAACACTTGGACTATTGTAGATATTCGAGGTATTATTCTTCATTGTGCATGCATAAAATCCTCATGGATGATGACTTCAAACCATCGGTAAAGCATCAACGTCAGTTAAATCTAAATATGATTGAGATGGTGAAGTGGCTTGATGCGAGTATTATTTATCTGATCTTGGATATTGCATAGGTGAGTCCCATTCAAGTTTTTCCCAAAAAGGAGGTGTCAAGGTGGTAGAAAATGAGGATAGTGAAGAGTTTGCATCGACTATCGAAAGCTCAACAATGCTATAAGGAAGGATCATGTTTCCTTCTGTTTATTGATCGCATGCTTGAGTGATTGTCGAGGCATTCTTACTATTGCTTCTTGAATGAGTGTTCAAGCTATAATCAAATTCAAATAACCTAGGAGGATCAAGAGGAGACAACATTTGCATGCCCATTTAGAATTTTTGCATATAGGAGAATGTCGTTTGGTCTTTGCAATGCATTCACTACTTTCCAAAGGTGCAGATGGCTATTTTTCCGACATGGTGGAGAAATCTATTGAGGTTTTCATGGATGATTTTTTGATTTTTTGGGCTACATTTGATGATTGCTTGAAGAATTTGACGATGGTATGAAAAAGATGTAAGGAGACAAATTGGATGCATAATTGGATAAAAAAACTTCATGGTTCAAGAAGACATAGTACTTGGTCACTAGATTTTGCACAAGGGGATTGAGGTTGACAAGGCCAAAATCCAAGCTATTGAAAAATTGCCTCCACCAATTTCGGTGAAAGACATGAGGAGCTTCTTGGGGCATGTCAATTTTTATAGGCACTTCATCAAAGATTTCTCGAAGATTACCAAGATACTTTGTTCCTTAAGAAGAACATTCAATTTGATTTCTCACAAGAGTGTCTCTGGGCTTTCAACACTCTTAAAGAGAAACTCATGACGACTCTTATTATTGTAGCTCTGGATTGGGATCTTCCCTTTGAGCTCATGTGTGACGCAAATGATTATGTCATTGGAGCGGTGTTGGGACAAATAAAAGATAAAATCTTGCATGCTATCTACTATGCCAACATACCTTAACCGATGCCCAATTGAATTATCCTACTACGATAAAGGAGATGCTAGTATTAGTATTTGCATTTGACAAGTTTTAGTCCTATCTCATTGGCTCTAAGGTGGTTGTGTACACCAACCACTAGGCCCTCAAGTATTTGCTAGCATATTCCTTAAGTATTTGCTAGCAAAGAAAGATGCCAAGGCAAGGTTGATTAGATAGGTTCTTCTTCTATAAGAATTCGACTTGAAAATTCGTGGTAAGAAGGGGACTGAAAATCCTATGGCCGATCATTTATCTAGAGTTGAGCAAGTCGATTAAGTGGTTGATGGAGAGATAAATGAGGTGTTCCCGGACAAGCAACTCTTGTAAATCATCCACATTCTACAAGCATTTCATATACCATGGTATGCAGACCATGTGATTTTTCTTGCAACTGGCATTACTCTGCGAGATCTTTTTTACCAACAAAAAAAAAAGTTCTTCACTAACATCAAACATTATTTTTGGGAAGATCATTTGTTGTTCAAATGGAGGATGAATCAGATCATTAAGAAATGTGTACCGGAAGATGAAATGGAGAAAACCCTTGAACAATGTCACTCTTCTCCTTTTGGTGGTCACTTTGGTGCCGTGAAAACTGCATCAAATGTGCTTCAATCGGGTTTCTATTAGGCTATATTGTTCAAGGATGCCCACACACTTGTCTTCAAGTGTGATTGATGCCAACATAGTGGTAATATATTCAACCTTAATTAAAATACCTTTGAACTCTATATTGGAGTTGGAGATTTTTTATGTGTGGGGGATTAATTTTATGGAACCTTTTCATTCTTTATTTTCAAATTAATATATATTGGTGACGGTGAATTATGTGTCAAAGTGGATAAAAGTTGTGGCTTTTGTAATACCCCGAACTTCACATCACATTTGGCCAATATGATTCATGCATTCCATTATATTCATAATGTCATTTGCATCAATTTTCTTAATTGCTTTCTCTTAAAATGATGCATTCGTTTTTTGAGGTTTTAAGCCATTTGTGTGGTGTTAGCCCTTTACTCCTTGACTTAGGTGGTGAATTTTACATTGAGCTATGATAGATAAATTAGGTCAATCTAGATGTTGAGATTGACTTGTTAAGCAATTGGAATCTTGAAAAGGCCGGAATTAGTATCGATAAAGGTTCTAGTTTTCCATTCGGTTGATCAAGGTCACCGTAAACCCTAGATAGGTAATTGGCATATTTAGGACATAGCATGAAGTGATGTGATCACTACGCAATAATATGGGTTTTATGTGAAGTTATAAATATTGAGGTGCGAATTGTTGAAATCGGTCAAAAATCGGGTGTCAATTGGGTGAGTAGTTAAATGAACGGTTAAGGAATTAACGCTATAAAATATTTTAGGATCTTAGAGCAGGTAAGATGGATTGTCAAGACATTAAAATAAGTTAAGGACACTTGACTTGTACCTGGAAGGATAGAGGTGAAATCAGATTTATACTATAAGGGACACATCATGCTTGTCGATTTGTCCTTGTAATGGTCAATTCCTTCATCATTAAGCATTAGTCACGTTTACAAATCTCTTAAGGCTTCATATATTCAGT
>CAIGRT010109010.1:0-17474 GCA_903798405.1 Fraxinus platypoda | reverse complement strand
AGCTTGACGACTGAGAATGAGCACGAACGAGGTTTTTCGGTACTTGAAAACAAAGGTGTCGAGGTGTGTCCTCGTCGCCCCTCCGATGCTTAAGTCAGAGAGAGAATTTATGAAAGTAATATATGCTGTAAATTGTGTGTAAAAACATAACCTGATAATGAATGAGAATGATGTATTTATAGAGGTAAGTGGTGGACTCCCAGTAGGACTGCAATATTGAGATACCTAGGAGTCCTAGTGCAATTGGGAGTTGTGATGTAGTTGGTTTCGTATTACCCACGTGGTTGAAAGGATATGTGTCTCTAGTGATAGGATCCTCTTGCAATGAGGTAGCCTATTCCCACGAGGACCTTACTTCCTAGGATGTCTTAGCACGGGGTAGGCTTCTAATGAGTTAGGGGTCGCATGGTCTGAGCTTAAAGTGGCTAACTCAAGAAAGAGTTGCAGGTCGATCTATCCCGACCCGAGGACCTCAAGCTTGAGGAGGTCATGAGTTTCTGGCACATATGTGACACGAACTCTTCGGGCTTTGATGCTCGGGGTTCACAAGGATCGGTATCATCAATGTTAAATTCCTGTAACTTAGAATCAAATATATATATTTCCTATTCTAGAAATATAATCTATAACACTGGTAAACAAATGGATTAGCAGCTTGGTATTGGAAATTTTGTGCAGAATTTGAACTCCAATCAATATCAACAGCTCATGTCAATGCTATCTACTCACTTGGCTTCAAATGCAAATTGCACTTCAAATGATGAGGGGAACAATGCCTTTTCAAGTATATGTCATTCTATATCAATCAATCCTACTTTTGCATCCAATTATCTGTGGATAGTAGACTTAGGGGCTACCAAACATATATGCTGCATTGCTGATGCCTTTGTGAGCTTGAGAACTGTTGGTAATTCAAGCATCACTTTACCTGACCACACACGTATTCCAGTCAACCTTTGTGGAGATATCAGACTTAGTTCAAAATTGATACTACGTGATGTTCTATTCGTGCCTCAATTCAAGTTCAATCTGTTATCCGTGAATGCGATAACTAGTGGATCTCAACTTACCTTGAGCTTCTTTTATGATCGGTTCATTATTCAGGAGGGTGCAACCAGGAAGATGATTGGCAGTGGTGATAACGTTCAGGATCTATATATACTTGATACTAAAAACATTGATTCTGATTGTAATGCCTTTGTTGGTACTCTATCTGCTCATAGATAGCATAATAGATTTGGTCATCTATCTTTTAAGAGGTTAGATGTGTTGAATGATCAATTGTTATGTGATTTTGCCAAATTAAATTCAAACCTTCCTTGCTACATCTGTCCTCTTGCTAAGAAAAGGAGATTATCCTTTAAATCAAATAATAATCTGTCCAGCAAAACTTTTGATCTGGTGCATTGTGATATATGGGGACTCTATCATGTTCCATCTCATTCAGGCTATAGATATTTTCTGACTTTGGTTGATGATTGTTCAAGGTTCACCTGGCTCTATATGTTAAAACATAAATCTAATGCTATAAATGTCGTCAGCGATTTTTTGCTATGGTGGCTACACAATACAATGCTGCTATTAAGAAGTTTAGATCAGATAACGCCAGTGAATTATCCTTTAAAGAATTTTTTACTAAAAAGGGTGTAGCTTAGTTGTGTTGCAAGACCGCAACAAAATTCTGTAGTTGAACGCAAACATCAACACCTTTTGAATGTGGCTCGAGCCTTATTTTTTCAATCCAGAGTGCCTATTAAATTTTGGTCTGAATGTGTAATGTCGGCAACCTACCTCATTAACAGAACTCCATCCCCTCTTTTGCAACACAAAACGCCTTATGAGATACTTCATGGTAGTCCTGCTACTTATTCTTTCCTCAAGAGTTTTTGGGTGCCTAGCATTTGCTTCCACACTCATAGCTCACAAGAACAAGTTTCAACCCAGAGCAAGGCCTTGTGTGTTCTTGGGATATCCCCCTGGCATCAAAGGCTACAAGCTTCTTGATGTCACTACAAAACAAATTTTTATTTCAAGAGATGTTGTATTCCATGAGGATATCTTTCCTTTTCATACTATTGTGGAAGCTGACAAAATGATAAGACCCCTTTCCTGATTTAGTCTTACCAATCCCTTCTTTATCCATTCATCATGATGACACAATACAACCAAATAATTTTTTTCATCAAGATGAATCTTCTTCTCATAATTCTCATTATTCTATACCTCATGTTCCTTCACCTGATGTTTCTCCTTCCGATTCTCCAGTTGCTATCCCACATCATGGTGTCAACCTTCGAAAATCCCAAAGAGCTTCAAGACCTCCAACATATCTCAGAGACTTTTATTGCAATTTGATTTCACATTCGGATCACTCCAACACTCTTCCCCTTCATCATATTAGAAATTTCCTCTCCTATGACAACTTATCCAATCCTCATAAACACTTTATGTTGAATGTCTCCTCCCAATCTGAACCACACTTCTTTCACCAAGCCATCCAGGTTCCTCATTGGCGTGAGGCTATGAAGCTTGAACTTGATGCTATGGAATCAAATCACACCTGGTCCATCATTCCCTTGCGTGCTGGGAAACATTCAGTGGGCTGCAGGTGGGTTTATAAGAATAAATACAAGTCTGATGGTTCACTAGAGAGGCACAAAGCATGTGTTGTAGCTAAAGGATACACACAACAAGAAGGCTTGGATTATTTTGACACTTTCTCTCCAGTAGCAAAGATTGTGACTGTCAAAGCAATGCTTGCTCTTGCAGCCTATCATGGTTGGCATTTGTTCCAGATAGATGTAAACGACGCCTTCCTCAATGGTGACTTGTTTGAGGAAGTTTACATGGACCTTCCTTTTGGTTATGAGCTCCACAAATCTGTTAAAAAGGGGGAGAAAATGGTCTGTAAATTGCACAAGTCCATATACGGTCTCAAGCAGGCCTCCAGACAGTGGAATTCTAAGTTTACTTATGCCCTCATTCATCATGGTTTCACTCAATCAAAGGCAGATTACTCCCTATTCACGAAAGGCTCTGGTGATACCTTTGTTGCATTATTAGTTTATGTAGATGACATTGTGATCACTGGACCTAACATTCAGCACCTCAACTCCCTGAAATCTTTTCTGCACTCTCAGTTTAAACTCAAGGACTTGGGTTGTTTGAAATATTTTCTTGGAATTGAGCTGCTTGAGGATGCTGGTTATCTGGATTGTAAACTAGTAAGTAGCCCCATGGATCCAAAGATAGCCCTCAGCTTACATTATGGTGATCTGTTACCTGATGCTTCCCATTATAGGAGATTGATTGGAAGATTGATATACTTAACTCTTTCACGACCAGATATAACTTTTGCTATGCACAAATTAAGCCAGTACATGTCTCAACCCAGGCTACCACATCTCAAGGCAATTCATCATCTTCTTTGATACTTGAAACGGAGTCCTGGCCAAGGTCTCATTTTCTCCTCCCAAACCACTTCATCTGATGGTTCTCCAACCAATCTTATCAAACTTCGAGCATTCTCTGATGCGGATTGGGGTTCTTGCACTAACACTCGTAAATCAACAACTGGTTTCTGCATTTTCAATGGTGAATCCATGGTTTCTTGGAAATCTAAGAGGCAACCCACCATTCATCAGCTGAAGCCGAATATAGAGCTCTTGCTGCCACGGTGAAATCATTTGGATTAATCAATTGTTAACGGATCTTCAAACTAATGTTACTCCTCCAGCTGTCCTCTATTGTGACAATCATGCAGCGATTCAAATTGCAACTAATCCCATTTTTCATGATCGAACAAAACACATTGAAATCGATTGTCATTTCATTTGCGAAAAAATTGCTGCTGGAGGAGTTAAACTTCTTCCAATACGTTCACAGCATCAGTTGGCTGATGCTTTTACTAAACTGTTACCTGCTTCAGCTCTTAATCCTTTGTTAGTCAAGATGTGTGTGAAGAACATATACCACACATCTTGAGGGGGAGTATTAGAGTTCTTTAAATCATCTCTTTTTGCATGTGTATAGTTAGTTAGTTAGTTAGTTGGTTGGTTGGTTTGTTAGTTTAGTTCCTCTAGCTGGTAATTAGTTAGTAAAGCCAGCACTTTCTTCTACCATTTTTTATCTGTTTATACATGCATTGTAAATCCATTTGTGATTTGAATATTTCTGATGAAATAAAACAATCAGGGCAATTCCCCTCTTTCTATTCTGTTAGTTATAGGTTTTCAACTTAAAAATGAAAAGCTTTTGAAATATTCGTTTGCCGATATTGAGAACTCTATATTTTCATTCTTATCTGAAAACTGCATTTGTGTTTTCCTCTGCAGGATATGTTTCTAGGCATGATGAACTGTAAAGTTTAAGCGGGCTATGCTAAAAGTTATACTATCAATACTTCACGCATCTTACCAATATAAGTCACTTATTATGGACCAGTGCGGTGCTTTTTTTGGGTTGTAGGAAGCCGAGGCCGTCTGCATCCTTTATTAGAGGCCATATTATAGACGTCTTGTTTCTCATTTCACCATTTTTGCCTCTCATCTGGCTCTTTAATTGGTTCTTTTGTTGAAATACCCGAAAAGCTTGTCTGATTTCATCTGTATACCGTTGGTTTGTTATATATAAAGGCCTCTTTAATATGGCTCACGTGAACCAAGATATGCATTTGTCCTTATTATGGACATGCTTTTACAGTGGGGGCAATAGGATGTTGAATATATCAAATTTTCTACTATAGAGGTGCACTCCTTTGAAATGTAGTTTATTTATATGAGTCAACAGAGACTCCGAATAATGATAACATTGTCGTGCACTGAAATCTTAGCTGGTATGAAACTGCACAGATGTAAAATTTTGGATGCAAATTTTATTGTCATTGCACTTGGGATTGTTGTTGTGGGCTATGTTGGCATTTTGAGCTAGCATGTCTTCCTCGTCTGTCTGCTGCTGTGGCTATTCAGTAGTATAAATATTGACTGGCCGTTCGTTTATGTGTAAAAATCCCAAATAATCTATGCACTGAAGTAAAATGGTTGATAGATCATAATAGCTACTCGTTTTGTTTCATTTAAAATCACGCACCATTCTCCTGTTGTTAATTTCATCCCTGAATTTGTTCCTGATCAGTGTTTTCCTGGGATCGTCCTGTAACACACACATCCAATATAATATTTATGTATACATCAAAGATAAAATAAAATACGTGTGGATGAATAGGAGTTTATGGAAGGTAGAAGGCCACATCATTATGGTATGTTTGTTTAATTGAAATAAAGTTAGAAGATTCTACATTTGACTAGTCTTGTGGGTTGGATTTGGAAAATCTAGGCATCTGGTAGTAGTCACATACATAGATAACATTTCTATTTCACTTTGCTTATGTGTCTCGAGAAACTTGAAAGCAAGTCAGAGAAGGATTGGATGACGCTGTTCACTCTTAGAGTGCATCTAAATGTACTTGTAAATTTGGAATAATACTCAGCTTGAAATTAAACAAATTTGTCTATACTTTCTCACAAAACGTATTTGGACCGCTAGTGCTTGCGAAGAATGTTTTTTTACATCCTCAAAACTCAGCTTCTCACTGTCCCCAAATGCCTCCCTCACTTCACCTCCATAACAAAGGCAAGATACCCTGGCCCGGTAGAAATTATAATTAAAAGTTTAATTTAATTTAAAATCAATAATTAATTTTAAATACATATTTTATGGGATCCAACTTTTTACCCATATATTTCATCAATTTTATCAAAATTTGTTAAAAAATTGATTTTAATTCCCACCAAACACGAATTTAGTAGCACGTATGAGGAATTAGTTTGACCTAACCATTGACTTTGAGACAAATGATGTGAGGCATGATTTTTATACAACATTTTACTAAGCCACTTGTTTACAATCATTTTTTTTTTTGGGTAAAATGTAATTTTGAATAATGATTTTTTGGAGAATGTGTAGTTAAAAAGTAGGAAAGAATTTTGAGTTTACATGTAGAATATTTTATTGTATGAATGTGGGGTTAATTACCCCAAACATCATTGAAATTTTACCTAAAATTTCTATCAGGTTATTGAACTTTAAAAACTACGTCATTCATCACTGAGCTTTTGAAAACACTACCCCATCCATCACCAAACGGATGTCTATCAAGAAAATTGGTTGAAACGATGAAGTGGACGTTAGTGTAGCTTATGTGGACATTAGTCTTATGCCAAATCTCAAAAGTGCTAGCGACGTGTAATAATTTAAACATTAAAACATATTTTTAAACTGAAAAAAAAAAATTGGAATTGATTTCAACCCAAAACCCGATTCCCCCAAACACCAAATCAACCAAAATTCCCCAAATTTAAACCTTATTCCAATCTCCAGTCGACAATGGCTTCTTTCCAAAAATTGATAGACATCGCTGCAAATCGACGGTGCAGAATTGGAAATTGCTACGCCTCACCACCGAGGCTCTAGTCAAAGTGTCACGCCACACTTCACGCAGAAAGGAAAGTAAACAAAGACCCAATTGGTCAAATGCAAAAAAGTCAAACAAAAGTCGAAGCTCTTATACTGAGGCACTATTTAAATGGCTGCAGCTATTAAGTCTAAGCGTTACGTAAGAAATCAAAGAAGAAGTGGATGCGCTTCGCACATAAGCCCACTAATACGAAGCTCCTTCCAGCCGAAGCCCTCAGTTCTTCTGAAGTCCCTAAAGATGAAGCTGTCTCTTACAAGATTTGTAGGCAATCTTTAGAAATGATTGATATAACGTTTGTAATAAAGAATGTCAGGTGTGCCAACTTAATGTATAGAGCGGTTGATCCGTTGTCAATGTATATATTGTATGATAGATTTAGTGATGTGAGACTTCAATCAAGAAAATGAAGTCACATGGTTCTGATCCAACGGACACCGCGTCAGCCAAAACATTATAAATAAGTGGTCTTTGTAAATTGTAAAGGGAATTTTTGGATGGTCTTTTGAATATTGATGATAACATACAAGAATACACTCAAGAAATGCACTCTCACTCTATCTTCTTGCTTGTTCTATATTTTGTGAGTTTTGATCTTAATATATCGACACTTTGTTGATGATTATTTGTTAGCGCAATCATCTTAGTCACTATCGCCGGTACTCGAACACTTTTGTCTCGCACCGTAAAGCATCTCACGCGTTCACGTACTTCCTCTTCCTTCGTTCGGTTCTCCGGTCAAAACGCGCTGAATATTGCTTAAGTTGGCGTGAGTGGGCCTAGCTTATGTTGTCCACGTTGGTGTTACATTTTCAAGGTCAACAGATTGGCGCTGTTTGTAGGAAACCACACATTTTAACCACGAAAATCCAATGGGAAAAAGCCAGTTGGAAGCAACTCTTACTATGAAGTATATTCAAGCCTTTGAGAAAATGAATGTTTTTGAAGAAAGAATCGTTAAGAAAGTCCAAAACTAACCATTTGATTGGAAGCCAGTCTAATCCTTGAAAAAAGGAATAACATTTGTCCAGAAAAACTTATTACCATGAGTTCAGACAATGAAGAATTTGCACCACGAAGGGCTAGGGAACACCCTGAAGAAGGGGAACCCTCGCATGCCGTTTCGGCCATTCGCCATCGACCTCACCAACAACACAGATGATGTGGGTATAGAATAGCTACCAGGCTCACTAGGGAAGTGGCAACCATGGCCGCAAACATGAGAAATACGACACAGTTGAATATGGTCATGTATGAACTGCTAAAGAGCATGTAGGGCCAAAAAGGATATCCAGTTCCTCCATATGCAACCCAAGGAAATGCATTTTACGATCCTTTACAAGGAAATTACTACCGCAATGAAGAGGAGGTTCAATGGCTGATTACCAACACTATACAAGGGAGAAAGTTCTTCAGAAAAGGGAAGTTGGAGTTGATACATCCACCAACTATGCTACTGACCGACCCACGGAGGTCCAATTCCACTTTCCTCCAAACTACAACCCATAAGACATGCCCCGGAGGTCGGTAAGTGTCTTTGACAAGTTGTGTCCACGGCTACCTAGAAATGGCATCCCTAACCTCTTCCTATACCTAGAAATATGTAGTAGAAACCTCCTCGATTTGAAAGACAAAATGAGCCGGGTTATGGTGAGGTGACTCGGAACCCTCCCCTTGAAATAGGCGTAAGATGAGAGCGAAAAAAGCCAGAAGTCAAGCAGGACCTTCCTAACCACCCCTAGATGCTCAGGCTAGGGAAGATGAGGATTCAGATGAGCTATAAAGGTCCTGTGACCTTTATGACTATGATGAAAATCTATCATTTTCACAAGGCATTAGGAATTTCTGTAAAGCATCTCAATATTTTCAAGACTCATTAAAGCCTAAGAGGAGCCACCCCGACCATGAAGTGTAGAGCATTCCACTTAAACCTAAGTGGAGCTGCTAAAATATGGTATACCAATTTCGGAAGGAAGCATTCGAAGTTGGCCAGACTTCAAGAAAACTTTCCTTAAGCGCTTTACAACGAGCAATGAAGGTTGATGGCCAATACAACGCTTACAAGACATGAAACATCAACATGACGAGTCATTTCTGTCCCGTTTCTCTGATGAAATGACCTACTGTGTGCAAGTGATAGATAGGGAAGCTTTGATAGCCCCATGGGGAGGACGGAACATGAACTCTCTTTTCTGGAGAGACGTGCAAAACAAAGATCCTGCTAGTTATGACGTTTTACTGGAAATTATAAGGCGGGAGATCATTAATGAAAGATTGAGAGGTCATAGAAATAGGGCAAACTAAGGACTCCCACATCCTCAAATGCAAAGAGGAAGAGACCTAAACTCATACTTGATGGACCACCAGGTTGGACAATTGACTTCCCTTAATCTAGGACAAGCATTGGTTGCATCAACATTAAGTACAATGCCTACCTTGGCTTATGAGAAAGTGAATCCTAGTACTGAAATGTACCGGGGCAGACCCTACCAACGATTTCCCCAAATAGGGAGAGGTAGAGGACAAAGCACTCCTATATTGTACATACCACCACTTCTCTAGTACAACACTGTCGACTATAGAGATATTGCAATGCATCCTGAGAATAACAATCAATATCTTTTTGAAATCTGGCCAGCTCCGGATGCTCCCTTCTGGTAGTGTGGTGTACCATATTTCAGCCACTTCACTTAAGGTTAAGTGGAAAGCTCTACACTTCATGGTTGAGGTGGCTCCTCTTAAACTCATGTGAGTTTTGAGTCCTTATTCTCCTTAGCCTAGGTCCCTGGAGGTGGTTGGGAAGGTCCTGCTTGGTTTCTAGCCTACTCTGTCCTCCCCTCACGCTTATTTTTAGGTGGAGGATACTGAGGTACTTTATCATAACCTTGCTCATGCCTTCCAAATTGGGGAAGTTCTTGCTGCCTATTTTCAGGTACAGGAGGAGAAGATTGAGCTTCTTATTTCTAGGCATAGGGAGAGGTTGATCCCGCCTATTTCTAGGTAGCCCTGGGCTTAATCTGTCAAACACACTTAAGGTCTTTGAGGCATGTCCTCTGGTTAAAGTTTGGAGGAAAATCGTATGGAACTTCAGTGGGTCAGTTAGTGGCATAATTGGTGGATGTATCCACCTCAACTTCCTTTTTCCTGGGGAGCTTCTTCCCTGGTACAATTGGAAAATCAGCCATTTGACTTTGGACCTCTTCGTTAGGATAGTAGTTTCCTTGCGAGGGGTCTTGGAACGCATTTCCAAGGGCTCCGTATGGAGGGCCTGTATATCCTCCTTGGCCTTGCATGCTCCTTAGTAGTTCATGCATGGCTATGTTTTGCTGAGTTATGTCTCTCCTGTTTGCAGCCATTGTGGCCACTTCTCGAGTGAGCCTGGCAGCTATCCTTGACTCGCCTCATCTATGATGCTGATGAGGTCTATGGCGAGTAGCCGGAACAGCATGCAAGGTTTCCCTTCTTCAGGATGTTTCCTAACTCTTCGAGGCGCAGACCCTTCATTGTTTGAGCTCATGACAACAAACTTTTCTAGGCAAATGATATTTCTAGATTAACTCTCAGTAAAACAAATTTA
Source organism: Fraxinus platypoda (assembly GCA_903798405.1). NCBI lineage: Eukaryota > Viridiplantae > Streptophyta > Magnoliopsida > Lamiales > Oleaceae > Fraxinus > Fraxinus platypoda. Next base: position 7,425 of record CAIGRT010109010.1, on the reverse strand, counting down.
CCTTGGATTTTCCAACGGTTCTTCCTTCAAGAGCCTTTCCTTTTTCAGGTGTCTGAAAATCGCTCATCTGTTAGGATTGTTTTCGACTGGTCTCTTTTCATAGGATTCTCGTAGTTAAAATGTGTGTGTTCCCATAGATGACGCCAATCTGTTGACCCAAAAAAATGTAACGCCATCGGGGACAACAGATGTTGGGCCCACTCACACCAACCAAAGCAAATTTCAACACATTTTGACCAGTGAACCAATGGGAGAAGGGTAGCATGTGAACGCGGAAGATGCTTCACGACGCAAGACAAAAATATTCGAGCACCGACAGTAATGACTAAAGTGACTGCGCTAAGAAACAATCACCAACCAAGATATAAATAACCTAATATCTAAATTAACAATAGTAGATCAAGCAAGAATGTATATTGAGAATGCTTTTTTATATTATTTCTTTCTATGTTCAAGAAACCATCCATTTTCATGTACAGATCGCCTATTTATATATTTCTGGTCGACGTGGTGACTGTTGGATCAGAACCACATGACCTCATTCTCTTAACCGAAGTCTATTATTCATTAAATACATTGACAATGTGTCAGCCGCCCTATAAAATAGGACACCTGACATTCTTTATTATAGATATCATATCAATCGGTCCTAAAGATTATATGCAAAATTTGCAAGAGATGGTTTTAGATTCAAGGACCTCAGATGAACTAAGGGCTTCAGCTTGAGATGGCTTTGTGTTGGTCGTCTTTGACGTGGAAAGCCTTAACAGAATAGAAGCTTCGACATACTGCTTTGACCATTCATACGGTGCTTCAGCACGACAGCTTTAGCCGTTCATTTGATCATTTTACGTTTGACCTGTTGACTCTACATGGCGTTTTGACTTAAGCTTTGGTGGCGAGGTGTAACATCATCCTCATGCAGTTGATCAATACATAATTTGCAGTCTAAAAAAGTGCCCATTTTTAGCTAAAGGAATTAAGAAGAGAAAACGTAGTTGGATCATGTCTAATGGCTAGACTAGTCTTTCCTACTAGCCACAACTTTTGGTAGAATAGGAAGCGTCAATCTGTATAATTTGAATTTTTTTTTGCTCATCTTTTTTTATTTTTTTTCTTTTTCTTGGATTTTAGTCTCTCTCTTTTTTCTTGCTAAACTATGGTGCACTGGTTCTTGAATCTAGGTGATATTTTGTATTGTTAGACTTTATGCAATTCTGGAGTTTTGTTTTACCCAAGTCAATTTGAGCTTTCTTCTTTTTTGATGTTTTCCCCCTTTTTAGTGGTTTTTACTGTCCCCAATTGAGATTGACATACCGTTGGATAGGGCTTAGAATTGTTTGTGCGCGTTTGAGTGTAAGTTGATGAATTTACTGTATTATATTCATTTCTTGATCTAGTTCTTTTGTGGTCTTCTGTTTAGAGAGAGATTTCTTGTGGTTAAATTATCCTGTGGCAAGAGAAAAAAAAGTAATTTTTTTTTCATTTTATCCCTCTAGCAAGCCACAGCTCCTTCTACCAGCGTTGATTTAATACCTAAACACATTCTCATTGTTCATGTAGAACTTTTTGGGGTTGTTTTACTAGGTTATGCTATTTAGTATTATATGATTAGTGTTTCCTATTTGAATCTTGCCTTTTTTGTTGTTTGCCTATTTTAATGTCGTATGATGCTACTGCCCGACTACCATTAGAACGAAGAAAAACTACTAGCTGGTTGATGATTGCTGTAAAAATTACCTCTTATGTCTAGAAGCATTGTCACTTAAATTAGTTTTTCTTTTTTAAACCTTAAGTTAGGCAAATCAATTGACTTTAAATTGTACAAGACAAGTCCAAACACTAGACTAGGTTATTGCAGCTCCAGCTTCCAAGCAACCAGCTGCCAAGCAACAAACTCCAGCTCACCTCCAGCTTCCAGATGATTCCTAAGCTCACATCCTGCATAATAATAGAGTTAACTAATTTTATATAGATTGTATAGATACAAGTTTGTTAGTTAGATAGTTAGTATGTTCATTAGTTAGTTAGACCTTCTTTGTATTTATATAAACGAATTGTATCACTTCCTTTTTCATAATACAGAAGATATAATTTTCTCTTTATTTCAATTCTCCTTTCATCTCCAATATGGTATCACAGCAGGTTTCATCCTGCGAGTTCCAAATTGCTCCTTGATTCGATAATCAAATCAAGTATATGGCAGAAATTCCAACACAATATACTCATAATCAAACATCATCGATGAACAGTTCCACAATTGTTGATGGATCTAATCCATACTGCTTACGTCATTTAGATAGTCCCGGTTTGGTACTTGTTTCAGAGCCATTGACAGAGGATAATTATACATCATGGAGTCGTGCCATAGCTATTGCCCTATCTGTGAAAAACAAGTTAGGTTTTGTTGATAGATCAATTGCCAGACCAGAAATCTCTGAGGATATATTCAGTCCATGGATTCGCAACAATAACATGGTGATTTCTTGGATCCTCAATTCGGTATCAAATGAGATATCAGCCAGTGTGATGTATTCAGAGTCTGCTCATGATATCTAGATGGACCTAAAAGAGAGATATCAGTAAAGGAACGGTCCATGCATTTTTCAGTTGAGACGGGAACTGATGAGCTTGATGCAAGGGCAATCATCAGTTAGCACATACTTTACCAAACTGAAAACCATTTGGGAGGAACTTAGTAACTACAGGCCTTCGTGTTCATGTGGTAGATGCACGTGTCGAGGAAACAAGTTGATTGCTGAACATTATCAAATGGAGTATGTGATGTCCTTCTTAATGGGATTACATGAGTCATTTGCTCAGATAAGGGGCCAACTCTTGTTAATGTATCCAATTCCTCCAATCAACAAAGTTTTTGCATTAGTGATACAAGAGGAAAATCAAAGAAAAGTTAATGTAAATGTTGATCTTTCTGGTATCAATGAATCTATGGCATTTTATGCTAAGAATGAAGTTAAGAGGTCAAACTCTGGACAATCACTCAATAGAATTCAGAAGAAGGAACGACCATTTTGTACATACTGTGGATACACAAGTCAGACTGTGGACAAGTGTTACAAGTTACATGGATTTTCACCAGGATATAAACCAAGGCAGAAGATTGGGGGATCTAGTAACCAAGCCAATCCAAATAATCGGATGAATTGTGCAATCCCAGGGTTAATATCTGGTTAGATACATAGATCAGATCAAGCAAAAAGTGAGGTTGGAAATTTTGTGCAAACATTGAATTCAACTCAATATCAACAATTGATGAGTATGCTGAATAACCATCTTAACGTTGCAAAGACAGATACACAACATGAAAGCAACAATGATCAAGTGACAATACTTGTTTCTCCATCTTTGTAATTCCACATTTCAATTTACCTACAGCTTGGGTAATTGACTCAGGTGCCACGAATCACATTTGTTCAAATTAAAATGCTTTTAACACATTGAGACATGTTCAGAATGTATCAGTTACTTTGCCTAACCATGAACGAATCCATGTGCAATACATTGGGAATGTGAAGCTATCTTCAGATTTGATACTTGAGGATGTTTTGTTTGTACCTTAATTCAAATTTAATCTTTTGTCAGTAAGTTCTTTAACCAAGAGATCTTCATTAAGTGTTAGATTTCTCACTGATACATGTGTCATTCAGGTGGTGCCAACATTGAGGATGATTGGCAAGAGTAAAGGGGCTGAAGTTCTTTACATCATTGATGCCAACAATCTTAGTTCAGTTAAGAGTAGTACTGATGTTTCTGAAAATTCTTGTAATCAGATTCATTCATTGATAAACAATGTAACTGATCACACTTGGCATGATATACTTGGACATATCTTTTAAGAAGCTAGATGTATTGAAAGGCTTATTGAAGTTTAATACTAATAGAAATAATATATATGTTTCATGCACTATTTGTCCTCTGGCTAAGCAAAGAAGGCTGTTATTTGTACCCAATAATCACATGTCTCCTGCAGCTTTTAACCTTATTCATTGTGACATTTGGGGACCTTCCAATGCATCTACACATGCTGGTCACAAGTATTTTCTAACCTTAATGGATGACTGCACAAGGTTTACATGGGTATACTTGATGAGGCAAAAATCTGATGTTGAATTCATCATTCCCAAATTTTTTACCCTTATAGAGACTCAGTTTCATAAAGTAATCAAGATGTTTCGATTTGATAATGCTCCAGAGTTAAAGTTCACAGAATTCTTCAGTGATAAATGGGTGATTCGCCAGTTTTCTTACGGGGAAAGACCAGAGCAAAACTCTGTGGTGGAGAGGAAACATCAACATTTACTTAATGTTTCTTGTGCCCTATACTTTCAGTCTAGAGTTCCCATTCAATTATGGGGAGAATGTGTCCTCATGGCCACATACTTAATCAATAGGACTCCATCTCCAGTGTTGCAAAATAAAACTCCATTTGTTTGCCTTTACAATTCTCCAGTGAATTATAATGGCCTTAGAACTTTTGGTTACCTCTGTTATGCCTCAACTTTTCCTTCTCATAGAATTAAATTCCATCCTAAAGCCAAGACACGAGTCTTTCTTGGCTATCCCCCAACTGTTAAGGGGTATAAGCTTCTTGATATTGACTCTAACACCTTCTTCATCTCAAGAGATGTTGTGTTTCATGAACAAGTGTTTCTTTTCCAATCTATTTCCCTCACTACTAATACCCTTAACTTATTCCCTGATATTGTTTTGCCAAAAGTTTGTTAAGATTTACCATTCGTTCATCCATCTACAATTCCCTTAGATGATGTCAATCATGATGATGCATATCCTAACATAACTTTTGTTCTAGTTCCTAATCCAGAAAACCTTATGTCTCAGGAATCACAATCTCAATCTATTTCACCTGTGCTTAAAAGAGGCAATCTAATGCGCAAGGCTCCTTCTTACCGTATGGACTTTCATTGCAATCTTTTGATCACATGTTCACCTCCTTCACAGAATTCCTTATATCCATTATGCAAATCATTATCCTATAAATCTTTTTCTTCCACACATGCAGCTCTTCTTCTAAATGTTTCTTCCACCTATGAGCCCCAGTTTTATCATCAAGCTATGAAGTATGATCACTAGAAAAAGGCTATGAGTGTTGAGTTAGCTGCTATGGAAGCTAACCATACTTGGTCTGTTACTACTTTACCTAAGGACAAGCATACCATAGGTTGTAGGTGGGTTTACAAAATTAAATTTAAGTTAGATGGCAGCATAGAAAGGTAAAAAGCCCAGTTGGTAGCTAAGGGCTATACTAGCAGGAAGGTTTGGACTATGTGGAAACCTTCTCTCCAGTTACAAAATTAGTCACAGTTAAAACTCTTCTTGCAGTGGTTGCTGTCAAACATTAGCGTCTTGTGCAATTAGATGTTAATAATGCATTCCTTCATGGAGACCTTTTTGAGGAAATTTATATGGACTTACCTATGGGTTATCACCAACAGCATTCTAGTTTTTAGGGGGAGAAAAAGGTGTGCAAACTTCATAAGTCGATTTATGGTCTTAAGTAGGCATCGAGGCAATGGTTCTCCAAGTTTTCTCAGGTTCTTCTAAGTCATAGCTTCCAGCAGTCAAAATCAGACTTTTTTTTTGTTGACAATGGGGACTGGTGATTCTTTCATTGCATTACTTGTTTACGTTGATGACATTATTATAGCCGGATCAGATGTCAAAGTGATTGATGCATTGAAAAACTTCTTACATAAGCAGTTTAAATTGAAGGATCTTGGAACATTAAAATACTTTCTTGGATTAGAGATAGCACGATCACAAAGAAGCATTTACTTATCTTAAAGGCATTACATTTTACACCTACTTGAAGACGCTGGATTCTTAGCTTCTAAGCCAGCTCAATTACCAATGGATCCTAAAATTCGTCTAACTTCCTCTGAAGGAAAACTTTTTGATGATCCTTCCTTATATCGAAGGCTAGTTAGCCCCCTGCTGTATTTAACTGAATATCGTGCCTTGTCCTCCACTACTTGTGAAATTGTTTGGCTTCACCAGCTTCTTCTTGATTTGCAGGTCCATATTGTAGCTCCAGCAGTGATTTTTTGTGATAATCAGGCTACTGTCCACATTGCCACTAATCCTATTATTCATGAGCGAACAAAGCACATCAAAATCGATTGCCATTTTGTTCGAGACAGGGTCAATGATGGTTTCATCAGACTTTTGCCGGTTCATTCTCAACATCATCTAGCTGATGTTCTCACCAAACCTCTGCCATCCTCTCTTCTTTTTCGACTCATGTCCAAGTTGGATGTCTTAAACTTGCACAGTCCATCTTGAGGAGGAGTATTGTAGCTCCAGCTTCCAGCTTCCAAGCAACCAGCTGCCAAGCAACAAACTCCAGCTCAGCTCCAGCTTCCAGATGATTCCTACGGCTCACGTCCTGCACAATAACAGAGTTAACTAATTTTCTATAGATTGTATAGATACAAGTTAGTTAGTTAGTTAGTTAGTTAGACCTTCTTTGTATTTATATAAACGAATTGTATCACTTCCTTTTTCATAATACAGAAGATAGAATTTTCTCTTCATTTCAATTCTCCTTTCATCTCTAATATAGGTGGTTATATTGGATAAGTATTGTTGTATTTGAATTTAAACATCAGATGCTTCTGTTGCAACTTACATGAATTTATCAATTATAGGTACAAAGCTAGAACTTGGGAGCTGCAACATTTTCATCATTTATATATTAATGTTTTCTGTAATTCTTTGAGACTTGTTTCTTACTTTTCTGAATTGAATTTTTGTCTTCTCCCTGAGAAATTTCTTGTGTTGCTGCGAGATGGTCGGAAACTATTGGGGACTCTTCGTTCTTTTGATCAATTTGGTACTGATTTTCACATTTGTTGCGTATCAATCTTTTGCATGCCAGCATAATTCATTATCAATTAACTGACAAAAGCTTGATAGCTATTTATAGCTAATGCTGTTCTAGAAGGTGCATGCGATCGTGTTATTTAGGCAATATTTATTGTGACATCCCATTAGGTTTGTATGTTATTCGTGGGGAAAATGTTGTCTTGANATTCATTATCAATTAACTGACAAAAGCTTGATAGCTATTTATAGCTAATGCTGTTCTAGAAGGTGCATGCGATCGTGTTATTTAGGCAATATTTATTGTGACATCCCATTAGGTTTGTATGTTATTCGTGGGGAAAATGTTGTCTTGATTGGTGAGCTGGTATGTATTGTTATGTTTTTAGTACTTTTGTAGCAACCTGCTTCATGTTGGCTAACATAAATATTATATGATTGGTTAGGACGTAGAGAAAGAATAACTACCCCCTCCTATGACTCGCGTTTCAGAAGCCGAGGTAAAAAGGGTAAGTTTTATCACGTTTTGTTTGGAGAAGTTAAGGATCACTCGTGTTACTGTAG
>CAIGRT010109002.1:0-10443 GCA_903798405.1 Fraxinus platypoda | reverse complement strand
CCACTGTCTAGGTGATTGTTTTAGAGTATATAAAGATTTTTTTCAAGAAGCATACATGATCAGGTTTTAGTTTGTCTTTTTAAAAACCTTTTGGTTGATTCATAAAGATTTGCTCATCAAGTTCACTAAATAAAACAGCAGTTTTTACGTCAATTTGTTCAAGTTTACAGTCAAAATGTGCAATTAATGCAAGCATGACCCTAATAGTGGTGTACTTAACAACTGGTAAAAAAATCTTGTTATAATCAACTCATTCCTTTGTGTATACCACTTGGCCACAAACCTAGCTTTAAATCTTAAGGGTTCAGATGCACTAATACCTTTCTTAACCTTAAAAACTCACTTACAATCAACAGTAGATTTATTCTTAGATCTAGGTACTAGTTCCCAAGTTTGATTCTTTTCTAAGGAACTCATCTCATCTTTCATTTCCTTAAACCACTCTTCAAATTGTTCATTCTTAATCGCCTCTTCAGAGGTTTTTGGCATTCTATCTGCTAGCTTCTCATAGCTAGCATGAGCAAAAGCTAACTCAAAATCATATCCAAATCTTTTAGGTGCTCTTGACTGTCTTCTTTCTCTATCCCTAACTAAGTTATAATCTGCTAAGGGATTCTCTTTCTCAGGATGTTCTTCTATCACTACTTCATTTATATTCTCTACCTCAGGTTGCTGAACCTGAGTCTCCACCTCACTAGAAGTATAGACGGATGTGTTAAGTCTTCCTAACTCTACCTTCAACTGATCTCTTTTTTCGCCTTGTTATTCTTCACTCACAGGTTCAGATTCAGTTTTAAGGCATGACATTTCGCCCTCATTGAATGTAACATCTCTACTCACAATGATTTTAACCCCTTTTTGGCTTCTATCCCATAGCTTGTAATATCTGACACCCTCAGGATAATCTAGAAAAACACATTTTCTAACTCTAGGTTCAAGCTTTGCCTCATTCTAATGAGAAAAACAGTACAGCCAAAAGTTTTTAGTACAGAATAATCACTTAGTTTACCATACCGTATTTCATGAGGAGTATCACCATTCAATGCAGCAGATGGAGTCAAATTAATCAAATAACAAGCAGTCATAATAGCTTCTCTCCAAAAAAACTTTTGAGACACCAAAACTTAACATTATACAACGCACTTTATGGTTTTACATCCTTTCAGCTACCTTGTTTTGCTGGGGAGTGTAAGGAACAGTCTTATGCCTTGTTATTCCATTTTCTTTGTACATATTGTCAAATTCCGTGTTAAAAAACTTTAGGCCATTATGAGTTCTCAAAAACTTGATCATGTTGCTAGTTTGGTTCTCAACTTGTCTTTTCCTATTATTAAAATTGTGAAAAGTATCAGACTTATCTTTTAAAAGATAAACTCAAACTTTTCTCACGTAATCATCAATGATAGACAAGAAATACATATTTTCACCCAATGTAGGACTACTAGTAGGACCCACAAGTCTGAATGCACATATTCAAGAATGCCTTTAACTTTATGAACACTCGTGGAGAAAGAAGTTCTATGATACTCACCACGCACACAATGATCACATAAAGATAAAGACACACAGTCATTACCATAAGCACATTTTTCATTAAGGAGTTTAAGCTCCTTAATACCCACATGTGCTAGTATATTGTGTCATTTATATGTGTGATCAGCTTTAGCAGAAGAGATAAGAAATCTAAACCTCTTATCACTTCCCCTATAGTGATATAAATATCATTTTTCCTGATTCCATTAATAGAAACAAGTGCACCCTTAACCAATTTTAAAGTTCTATTTCCAATTTTACAAGTGAAATCAACTTTTTCAAGTCTTCCTACTGAGATTAAATTCCTAAACAGTTCAAAAATGTATCTAACATCTTTTAAAGTATACATAAAATCAGTGTCAAACTTTAAAGTAATATCAATATTACCAATTTCAACAACAGATAACCAAAATTGTTACATAGCACAACATGCCCATCATTTGATTTATTCAAATTTTCAAACCAGTCCTTTTATGATGTCACATGAAAAGATGCACCAGAATCAAGTATCAACTCATGTAAACAAGAATTGGCAGTTAAATTCAATTCAACAGGATAAGTAACAAAACTTGTAATCACATAAACCTCATCATCATCAGTATTAGAAATGGAAGACAACATATTTACTTCATCTTTTTCTTTACCCTTTAGCTTATCCTTTTCTTTATAGCAATCTTTTATAAAATGCCCGTATTCCCACAACCATAGGATTTATTAACCTTGGTCCTAGATTTTGATCTAGATCTACCCTTACCCTTCTTTTTACCTCAATTACTACTTGACTCGTTACCACTTTGGAAACCATCATGACTGTTTTGCCTAAATTAAGTTCTACCCCTCGTCATGTGAATCTTACTGCTTTTCTTATTATATTTTTCAGCTCTAATTTCCATCTCATTACTTCTAGGGGATTCAATAACAATTTCAGGCATCAAAATATCCCTATCGTACTTAATCGCATTCTTAACTTCCTTATAAGTATCAGGTAAGAAATTAAGCAAAATTATAGCCTTGTAGGTCTCGGACATTGACTCTTCATAGTTAACAATATCTTGAACAAGTTTTTTAAACACGTCTAAATTGTCAGCAAGATCCTTTGAAGGATCCATTTTTTCTCAGACACTGACTCTCCACAGTTAACAATATCTTGAACAAGTTTGTTAAAACTATCCAGAACAAGATCCTTTGAAGGATCCATTTTAAAACTGAAAAATCGCTCAAGTAAGTAAAGCTTGTTTGGAGTGGATTTGAGCAAATACAAGTTTTCCAATTTTTTCCAAAGTTCGTTAGTTGTTTTCAATTTACCCAATTTTCTCAGAACGGCATCAGACAAGTGTAAAATGATTGAAATGTAAGCAAGCTCGTCGACTTCTTCTTTTTGTTCTTTTGAAAAATCAGCAAAAAAATTATCATTAATGGCTTTTGAAACCTTTGTTGAACCAAAATACATCTCATTTTTTGTTGCCAGATTGAAAAATCACATTTTCTATTGAGAGATGTGAATCTCCTGCTTTTGAGCACCAATATTCGCCCTTAAGTTTTAGCAAATGTATCAATGAAGCTGACCAATGATTGCACACCAAACATCCAGGGGCAAAATTGTCCAAGATTTATTGTATAACCTGAAACACAAAATTAAAGTTATTAGTATATTCTAAATGATAAAATGAGAAAATTGTCTGAATGAAGCTTCTCTAGATTCTGTCCGACGCGCCGTCGTCGCCGGCCACCGTCTCTGTCACGCACGCATGCACCCAGTGGCATCTCCACCTCCACAAATGCAGTTTCGGCTTCCGTTTGTCCAAACACATCACAGTTTAGCCGAAAATCAAGGTTGCAATTTCGGTCGATTTGAGAAAGTCGAATTTTGGGTGAGTTTTTGGCCAATTTTGGATCTAAAACTTGAAACAATGCTCTGATACCAGATGTAGTGCGAAAGATTTATCACCAACGAGTTTTTGGGCTCAATTTAATCCCAAAACAATTGACACCACCACGAGTAATCAACTAAAAATATCACATATAACTTACCGACTCTGGTTGCTTTTAGTACCAACCAAGAAACACACAAAGGAAGGTATTATGGTAGCCACATAGGCTAGAAATAACCAGAGTAAAGAAGAACCAAGACCCAACAGAAGCAGAAGATGGGAAATAGCCAAGGTTAGTACTTAATGGTTTTGCAATACACGGTATCAAGGAGGAAAACCATATATATAATAGTTAGGTTAATTTTGGGTTAGACAATGGGCCAAGCCCAATATGGCCCAAAGGTGTTTAATGAGTAGGCTAAGTACAAAAGCCATCCAAGGAGCTATGGGTTGAGGCACGAGCAACTCTAAAATAAATTAGGCTACTACCAGCGATCTATACTAGTTATGGGTCGGGTTATTCCAATCAGGGTGTCAGCGTTTCTTTTAAGCCATTTGGTCAATGTCGACTGAGTAATATGATTTAACATCATTGCCTGAGAATGTCGTTTGGCAACAATTTGCCTAACAATATCAATGCCTTCTAATATGTTCACATATATGCTATGATATTTGTAAGTAGCGAAACAACAGTATCACGCCTTTTGATGTTTTGCGTCACAGTATATCAATTGAATTGGATGTTTTATTCTATAAATCAGTTTGTGAATTCTAGAAACTCGTCCCTTTTGCTTTCTGGTTATCTTTTTGGTATCTCTTTAAACATTACTACATTAGATCATATTGGCTTATGGATTTATCATCTCTGCAATATTTTTGTTTAGTACTAATAAATATGAAAACTTATCAACTTCGATCATAATTGGCAAAATCATGCAAAGTGAACATCATTGGGTTGATTTAAGTTGCCACTGCAGTGGAATTGCTGGACCAACTTAAACCTCAGAGACCACGAATTACTAACAACAAAGTAACCAATATAACATTGTCAAAAAATATTCCTTCCCTTGTTCTATTTCACAAATTAGTTTGTGCCATGTTACAGGTAGTATGTAACATTTATACAATTACGTGATTCCATCATTATAACATATTAACATCTTCACCTAAAATATATGTTATCTTTACACACGTGTTCAACCTTACTATTTCACGTACATGTGAACTCTCACCTTGATTAAACATCTCAATGAAGTAACATATACAATAAATTAAATTAACGTTCAATCAAACATGCTTCAATCATCTTTACTATCAATATAATTTGGACGGATAGGTATATTATGTACAAGCAAGACACTTGTACCAGCCAAGACACATGGTACGAATGGCTAAGAACATAGTCTATCAATTAGAATTGTATGATTGATTTAAAAAGATTACATATTAAGCTTAAATCATAAATAACTGAAATTTACATAGTTCGACTCTAACATTACCTAGAGGGGGTGAATAGGTAAATTATGCGAAATTAAAATTATCAATTAATTAGCAANATTTAAAAAGATTACATATTAAGCTTAAATCATAAATAACTGAAATTTACATAGTTCGACTCTAACATTACCTAGAGGGGGTGAATAGGTAAATTATGCGAAATTAAAATTATCAATTAATTAGCAACATGTCACCAATTAATTATCTCTAAATGATTAAACATACAAGTCAATTTAACATATGTTTAAATACCACAGTTAATATAATCAATACAGAAAGCAGTAAAAACACACAGTATGATCACGGAGAAACCCTAACTGGGTAAAAACTCCAGGCATTTTGCCAGTCAACAATCCACTATAAATGATTTATAACTTACAGTCTACTAGCCTAGTCGACGACACGTACTATCTAATCTCCTGACTGCAATTCCAACAACTCTTCTGGATTATGTACTTCTGCACCACTCACACCTGCAGTTTCCAAAGCTATCCTGCAGCAACTCCTAACTTTGTGAAATCATTTATCGATGAAGAACACCGTGCTTTTCAACTACTGGAACTCCAGTCAACTTTCCTCGATCTTCAGCAACTCTGACAGATGTGGAAGAAACAATTTGGTATTTTGATTACGAAATTGATGTTTTTCTCACCAAAACAAACTCATAGGACGAAGGTTGAAAGTAAAAATATGTAGGAATTCTCTCTGATGAAGCTCTCTCAATGATCAACTTATTTTTCACGTTCAGATTTGTTTTGGTATTTATAGGTAGTTTAGAAAGGTAATGAGCCAGGGAAAAAGCCTTTAATCGCGAAATAAAAAATTTTCGGACAACACTGTCGCTCGAGCGAGAGCTCAGCGATAGCCGAGCGACAGGCTGTCTCTCGAGCTAAAGCAGGGCGATAGTCGAGCAACGAAGGTTATGTTGTTGATGCTCGAGCCAATCCATGGCGACAGTCTAGTGAAAATTCGCGCCGTATTTTCCTTCTTTTGCCATACTCGAACCCTAGACCCAAAAACCTATTTTTATGTAATTACACATTACTCCTTGACTTTTTACAACATTTACAATTAAGTTTTTGTTTATAGAATTGCCAATTACATAATTAAAAACCTAACAGTAACGCATAAAGTGCTTATTAATTAATTGTTGATTTTTGATCCACGATTATGTTTTCTCACATGGCACAGCAGAAGAGACTGCTTACACATACTTTTATTATGCCCCATCCATCCACAACGTCCACACCTCATCGGATTGATACATTCCAACCTTGTACATCACCTAAAATTCTTTGGTTGTCCAGGTGATCTCTTTGATTTATGTAGGAGGATATGTAGATGAAATCCATTCTTAATAACCTTCCATTGCTACTGATCCCCCAATGGAATAATGTCACCCACATATGTGTCAATGTATGTGTCATTTGTGTTAGTGTGAGCAATACCTGCAAAGCTGCTCTCTCTTCTCAACGATTACTGCCAAACCATGTTTACATGATACACATCTACTTGAAACCGATTACCCGTGTACTTCATACATTTCAAGTCTACAATGTGGTTTGTTCTATCATCAATCAATTCATAAATGAATTCATTTGAAGCATATACCTACAACATTAAGATATTGGAATGAAATATACTAAGAGGCAATCAATTGAAGATACGTTACAACAATTGGTTTAGGTAAACTCATTGCTACATGAACTTGGTATAGTCACATGTAATAAAAATGATAATGAAAAAGATAATAAATAAATAAAATCTGCAACAGATTCTGATTCATTGAAGGATTTCAAGTATTTTTGTTTGAATATAAGTGCAAACTCTGTTTTTTCACAATAACATACAAATCAATTATAACGAACTTCTACATTTAACATGGAATTGTAATTTAGATAAAACTATGTCAAAATGGGTCATATATTTACCTTTAGCCTCAAGGATAGCTTAGCATTAAGCCTTAGTATATTTTCCTGTTTACCCACAAGCCGTGTAAAGATTCTACTTGCAATAGTTCGATCTTATAAAACCATCACTGTATTATATGTCTCAACGACTGGAACAGGTAATCTACCTAGCAATGCTTAAAAGGCTTGATCACTGAATTCACCAACTCCACTATGTTTGACGTCATTGCTGAGAACCTATTTTGGGGAGTGTGACATCTCGAGCACTTGTGAAAGCTAATATTCTCCAACAAATCATATTCATGTCAAAGAATTCAAACATTCAACAATTAATGCAATATTAATTCAATCATGCAAAATAGTGATTTACACTAAATCACATTGATCAAAAAACCATAATAATATACAAGACATTAAAGTGCACACTCATAGGAATTTTACATACAAATGTAATTTTTTATATTATATAAAATTCACCGACTGATACTTACCAAATCTTTGCAAATACCCTCGTTAATATAATCATGCTACTTCATGTGGTACTCAAATTCATATTTCGTGTATGCCATTGCTGCAACATTAAATGGTTTCATGATTTTTTACCCTCATGCCCATATGACGTTATGAGATTTTGTAACAAATGATGTGCACAAAACCTGTGCATTACACTCGAATATACTACATTCATAGCATATTCAATGCTAAGACATTCTGATATAAAACACATTACATTGAGTAATCCATTCGCTTCCCTAAATTCACCTAAGAACCAACTCCATAAATCATTGTTCTCCTAATATCTGATACCAAAAGCAAGACAAATATACCATTGTTTGCGTCCTACGTGCATGCGGTGAATAAACTCCCCCAGAAACGTCCAGTAAGGAATGTTCCAATGTCTATTATTATAGGCTTACAATTGTGTCATCCTTAGATATATGCCCCTAAAGCCATAAAAGCGTATCTGAAGTGTCAATCGATGCCAACTTCAATGATAGTTATAGAACCAAGATTCTTTCCTTAAAGCCCATTCATGGACATTGGAAGGTTACCGTATGCATGATCAGGATCCCACATTACAACCTCAAACGCATGTTCTCGTACTCACCAAGCCTTTTCATCCTCAGTTTCAACTTGATTTTCATATCTATAATTTTCATACGTGCTTGTTGGTACAATAAATAGGTATGAAAATTACAAATATATCAAATCTTGAACATATTTGCCTCACCTACTTTGGAGGCCCTGAATTTCCATTTACAATTTTCCACTTCATATTTCAGCGCATACTTCTTGAAATCTGGCTTGTAGACCTTATATTGAAAGTTATTTTGGAAAGCGTACAAGTCAACACTGATCTTCAACATATGCTTGTCTCGAAATATTTGATTTTCACGAATAGATTCTATATTAGCCAGAGTAACTACACTATTCAATTCTTCAATACAACCATCTTTTGTCACAACCGACGATATATCGATGCTCGAAATGAAATCTTGTAATCTTAGGGGTATTATCCGACAAATCAATCAAGAAAAGTTGTGCATCAATGTAATAATCTCTTGCACGACCCTTTCTTGTGATATAGTAAGTCCATGTTCTACTATGTAGAATGTAACATATAAACCACACCGATACGCAATGCATTATGAGGTGATATGTGCATCGTTACACTTAAGCTCCAAGTAGAATTACAGAGAGCTATTGTTTTTTATTCGGATCAGGGACATATCTACATCAGCAATGTACTCAATCTTTAGACTTGAACATCTCTTACAATCAATTATTCCAAATTCTCGTACTTTGCATTCTTCACATTCTTGTCCTTCCAAACCTTACTAAGAATGAGGTCGAGATCTATCAAATAATACTCTAACCCTTTTGTTGTTGCCATACTTGAATAGATGGAAGGCTAAGTAAATCCTAGCATGAGTGGTCTTATTGCTATGTCATATGATTAATGATCTGGTTAACAAGATATCCAACAAACTTTATCACAATGATATCCCAATGGTGGCTGCACTAGATAAGTGATATGTTTTTGAATATATCACTTACCATAAGCAAACAAAGGGTATTTTTATGGTATAATCCAGTGCAACATATGTCAACATTTCCAAATGCACAGAGAAAAATGTATCACGCGTTTTGATAACAAAACGAAATGCATGCTTTTGAGCGTGTAAAAAAGGAATATGACTGTGATAAAAAGGTCCCAAATTTTTGGGGTTGCTTTTTTCAATAAACGTTGGTTACATTTCTTTATGTTATTTGTACCAATAATCAGTTTATCGATGAGTGCTCTTGAAATAGTCGGTTTGGCCTTTCCTAATCGGCGCTAAAATCCCAGAAATGGAAAATTCCAAAATATGAATAAGACTTGATATTATTATAAATGCCCAAAAAATATTATATGACACATTTTTTTGTAAAAGATTTGAAATTAAGTCGAATGTCATGTATACAAGTATTTTAGATTAACATATGGTGCAAAAACTATATATGAAACAAAAATGCATACAAAAATTGAATAGACAACTAAAAAAGACACATTGTGTTACATAAATCTAAAACTTGTCGACACTTGACGATGCTTCTTCAAGGTTGTGTCATGTAAAATAACAGTTTAAATTTTGAACGAAAATGAATATTAAACATAGGGGGTGGATAAAATGACTAAATCAAACCAGACCAAACCGAATCAAACCAAACAGAGCGATTCGATTCTACAAAAAAATTAATGGTTCTGGTTCTTAGAACTGAGAATAATTTGGTTCTGATTTTGGCCCAGTTCTAGTTTTCGAACCAAGAACCAAACTCAATATTTAAATTTTATTATTTTATATATTTTTTCAAATTAGTAAATCACAATTCACACCAAAAAATTCAAAATTCAAGTGAAAATCAGAAAAAAAAAAAAAAAAGTCATGTACCTTCGATTTCTCATTTCTCAATGTGCAGATTGAGGACTCTAATTCATTTTTTAGACCCAAACTTTAATTCGTTTATCATTTTCTCTCTTTTTCTATTTATACACTAACTCTCAAATGAAGATCAACAACTACCACATGCCATCTATCGTCGCGCTCAGCTACAATCGTCGCATGGATTTCTGAAATTAAAGCATCAACCTTTGATTTTTCTTCGTCAAATGTTATTTTTTATTTTTTCTCAATCAGTAATGAAACTTAAAAAAATAATTTGGTTCCATTACCAAAAAATCATTGGTTCATGGTTCAGTTTGATTCTCTCGAAATCATAACCAAATAAAACCATGTCCACCCCTAATTAAACATCTATACATATAATACAAAATCCATATGAATTCAATGAATCTAATGTCCAACATAATTTGACTGTTTTTTACCCTTTATTGTGGCAACTCTCATAATGCATATGTTATAAATACATACATGACTTTTAGGTTTCAATTCATATTCCAATACAAACACTATTTTGTAAGAGATTTTAATAGATGGTATGTCATA
The DNA here is from genome assembly GCA_903798405.1 of Fraxinus platypoda. Taxonomy (NCBI): domain Eukaryota; kingdom Viridiplantae; phylum Streptophyta; class Magnoliopsida; order Lamiales; family Oleaceae; genus Fraxinus; species Fraxinus platypoda. The sequence continues at coordinate 144 of CAIGRT010109002.1, read as the reverse complement.
ACTATGATTGTTGTAATGTAACACGGAGACCTTGACCCGCAACAAATAGAGGGGAATTTTTTCAGTTACATTGATTACACCCAAAGAATAAGCAGTAGTTGAAGTGCAGCTTTGGGGTCTCGTATCCACAGGGAGATGGAAAAA
>CAIGRT010108969.1:0-11076 GCA_903798405.1 Fraxinus platypoda | reverse complement strand
ATGGTCAACACATGTTCAAGTCTTCCTCCAGCAAGCTCATCCATACCAAACCCACCACTTGTTGTGGAGCCTCCAGTCCATCAAGAAGAGTCATCAGCAATACCAAATCCTCAATCGACAGTGGTTACCGCTAGAGCATTCGAAGAACTCCGTCAACAAGTTGCAATGTTGACTCGGCTGCTAAGTCAAAGAAACACTCATCCAGCTCCGGCACCAGCTCAAGCGCCTACCCCGGCTCAACCAAGAGGTTTCATGGCTGATGCTCGAGCTCGGGACACCCATGATGCCCATGACAATGGCAAATCTGGGGCCTCGGGCATACCCCCAGCGGTCTCGGCCTCGAGATTGGTTACCATGGACTCAGGTGAACTCGCTCAGATCATACAAGATGGGATTACGACTGGACTACAACAGAATACCTAGGGAACGACAGGGTTTACACCTAACATACCATTCACGTCAGAGGTTCTTTCATATCCGCTCCCGAACAGGTTCAAATTCCCATGCATAAAGGAGTACGATGGGACCATTGACTCCATCAACTACCTTAATGTGTATACAGACGTCATGAACTTACAGGTTACACCAGACCCAGTAATGTACAATGCCTTTCCACAAACTTTGACCAATGTCGCCAGGGACTGGTTCGCCACGCTTGAGCCTAATTTTATGGCATCATTATCTGATCTTGACAATAAGTTCTTCTCCTTCTTCACAAGTAGTAAACGCATCAGGAAGACAGCAGCCACCCTCATACAGCTCCACTAGGGCCCGAATGAGATCTTACATAACTTCATGACGAGATTCAACAAAGAAAGGTTACAGATACCCGACCTTCACATTACAATGGCTGTTTCGGCTCTAACATATGCAGTAAGGTGTGAAGCCCACATAATGTCTTTATCTGAAACACCACCAAAGTTAGTGACTGAGCTCCTCACCCGAGGAGAAAAGTACATCAACATGGAGGAGGCAATGAGAGCTAGCTCGAGCTCTGAGAAGCCCCAACTTAAGAGGCCACACGAGTCAAACTTGCGACAAGATCATGCTCGAGGAAAACAAAAATAGGAGGTACCACCCAGGCCGTTCACACGTCTGAATACCTCTAGGATAAACTTACTGATGGAGATCAGGAATATGATGGAGTTTTAATGGTCCCCTAGGTTGCGATCTCCCCCAGAGACTAGGGATAAGAGCAAATACCGTGACTACCACAGGGATCATGGACATACAACAGATGAGTGCATAACCTTACAGCCTGAGATTGAGGCACTGATTAAAAGAGGATTCTTGAAGACATATATTGGGCACGATAAACGCCCCAGGAATGATCACAACAAAGTGAGGACCCCGAGGTCAGGAGGAGGTAACAAACCCACAGCTGGTACAATCAACATCATAGTTGGGGGGATACATCGGGAAGAGATTCGAATAGTGGAAGGAAGCAATATGCTCGGCAATGCAATTCGGCCCAAGATACCAATCTCTGTAACATGGAAGACATTACCTTTGGATCAAAGGACTTGGAAGGCATAACATCTCCTCATGACGATGCCTTAGTCATATATGCTATAATAGCCAACTTTGAGGTCAAAAGGATATTGGTGGACAATGGAAGTACAACCAATGTGTTGTCCCATGATTCCTACACGAAGATGTATATTTTCACTAGCCAGCTCAAGATGGTTAAAACACCACTCCAAGGATTTGGGGGGTGGAACAATCATCCCAGAAGGAGTTGTTGACCTTCTTCTAACTTTGGGCTCAGACCAGAGGCAGGTAACGGAGATTACACCTTTCCATGTGGTCCGGACCTCCGTAGCATACAACGCCATTCTTGGAAGACCACTACTCAACAAGATCAGAGCCATTGTATCTACTTTCCACCTTGCTATGAAGTTTCCAACCGGTCATGGTATTGGAATTGTCCGTGGGGACTAGACAACAGCGAGGATGTGTTATGTTACCAGCATTCGAGGTTTGAGCACCGACATTATGCAATTATCCACACCGGAGCTAGAGTTCGAGCGTCAGGAGAGGCTTGCTCCAGTTGAAGATTTGGTAGAGGTCGAGCTCGAGCATGGCAAAAATTGACCATAGGTCGGGATCTTGACTTTGCTTTCAAGGATGAACTCGTCAAGTGCCTATCCCACAATATTGACGTATTCGCATGGAAGGTCGAAGACATGCCGGGGATAGACCCCAATGTGGTGGTTCATAAACTGAACGTAAGACTAGATGCTAAGCCAGTAAAGCAAAGAAAGAGGCAATTTGCACCGGAAAGATGGGAGGTAATATGGGAGGAGATCAATAAACTCGTAAATGCCTAATTCATTAGGGAGGTTGAATAGCTAGATTGGCTCGCCAACGTTGTCCTCGTCAAGAAGGCTAATGGTAAGTGGAGGGTATGTATTGACTTCACAGACCTTAACAAGGCATGTCCAAAAGATAGTTATCCCCTACCTCGAATTGATAATCTGGTGGACAGTACATCGGGCCACAAGCTGTACAGTTTTCTCGATGCATTTTCAGGCTATCACCAGATTCTTATGGCTGAAGAAGATTAAGAGAAGACTTCCTTCATAGCTGACTCTGCCATATACTGCTACAAGGTTATACCATTCGGTTTGAAAAATGCAAGAGCAACGTATCAAAGGCTCATTAACAAAGTCTTCGCTGACTTGATCCGAAAAAACATTGAGGCTTATGTCAACGACATGGTGGTCAAAAGTAAGCAGGTGAATGAGCACATCACCGACCTTGAGGAGGTGTTCTCCACAATTCGAAGGTATAAGATAAAGTTAAATCCGGCAAATTGTGCTTTTGGGGTGGCCTCAGGAAAGTTTTTGGGCTTCATGATCACGTATAGGAGAATTGAGACAAATTCGGACAAGATACAAGCCTTAATATCCATGGAGTCGCCTAGGAGCAAGAAAGATGTGCAAAAGCTGACATGTCGGGTCGCCGCTTTGAAAATGTTCATGTCTAGAGCAGCAGACATGTGCTTCCCTTGTTTCAAAGTTCTTAGGGGCAATCAGAGTTTTAATTGGAATGAGGAATGTGAAAGAGCTTTCCAAGAACTCAAACAAATACTTGCGACTCCTCCAATTCTCACAAAGCCCAAACTCGGGGACACATTATACCTATACCTAACCATATCTCAAAATGCAGTGAACGGTGTGCTAGTCAAGGAAGTTAAGAAGGCTCAACAGCCCATCTATTATGTGAGCAAGGTATTGCTTGACGCAGAAACAAAGTATACATTAGCAGAGTAACTCGTCCTAGCCCTAGTAATGGCAGCACGAAAACTAAGGCAGTATTTTCAATCACATCCGATCGTAGTGCTCACGGACTAGCCACTCAGACAGATACTCCAAAAACCTGATGTTTCGGGAAGATTGTTGAAGTGGGCAATTGAACTTGGTGAGCCCCGGCCTTCTATTAAAGGGTAAGTGTTAGCGGACTTCATTGCAGAGCTCACTCCGAGGCCTCGGGGGCTAGGGAATATCTTGAGCACAACGGCGAACACCTGGGAGATATTTGCTGATGGGGCATCAAACATATCGGGCTTGGGTGCAGGGGTCATAATTGGCAGCCCAGATAAGCTGACCGAAATTCAGTGTGCACTCCGATTCGAATTCGAAGCTACCAATAATGAGGTGGAGTATGAGGCTGTCGTCATCGCCCTGGAGTTGGCAAATAGCCTCGGGATTGAACATGTCAAGCTCTTTAGTGATTCACAACTTGTGGTTGGGCAGATCGAGAGATTATTTGATAAAAAGGATGATATGATGAGCTTATACTGTTTGAAAGTACACGATTTTCAAAGGCGATTCAAGGATTTTGAAATTTTGAAAATTACTCGAGCCGATAATAGCAAGGCGGATACATTGTCAGACTCGTTTTCATGAGAGTTGATGGATTTAACAAAACAATGCACATCAGAATGGTGACAGAACCAAGCATAGGACAAGAAACAAGTGTCATGGACATCGATAATGATCCCTCATGGATAGACCCCATAGTTGAATCATAACTAATGGAAATCTCTCTGAGGATACAAGAGAAGCTAGGAGCATCCGGTCTCGAGCATCATGATATTGCATCATCCAAGGAGTCCTCTTCCACGGAAGCTTGACACTTCCGTATCTCAGATGCCTCAGGCCCTGGCAGAAGTTCACGAAGGAATATGCGGAAATTACCAAGGAGCACGAGCTCGGCCTTAAGCTCATAAGGTACGGGTACTATTGGCCGACCATGAAGAAAGACACCTCAAACTACGTGAAAAATGTGATAAGTGCTAGAGGTTCGGTAGTGTCATCCACACTTCCTCTGAAGAGCTCACTTTCATACACTGTTCGATCCCTTTCGAACAATGGGGAGTTGACATCCTTGAGCCCTTTCCAATAGCAAAAGGATGGCTAAAGTTCGTTGCAGTAGCTCTAGAATATTTTACCAAGTGGGCAGAAGCAGAGATAGAGCCCAAGCTGAGATAATTCATCTGGAAGTCTATCGTTTGCAGGTTCGAGATACCCAAGGAGGTCATAACTGACAACGGAAGGCAGTTTGACAATGCACAGTTCAAAGATTTTTGCACCAACCTCAGGATAGATCATCGCCTAACATTGGTCTCACACCCTCAGAGAATGGCCTTGCCGAAGTAACGAATCGTATTATATTGCAAGACCTTCGCACCAAGATTCAGGATGCTCAAGGTAACTAGCCCGACGAGCTGCCCTCCATATTATGGACTTACAGGACTACACACAAAACAACAACAGGTGAGACCCCTTTCATGTTAGCTTCCGGGTTAGAGGCGGTCATTCCAATAGAGGTCAGTTTACCCACCATATGGCATTTGGAGCATGGTAGTGGGGAACACACAACGGAACATTTTAACATCCTCGAGGAGGTACGCGAGCAAGCCGCCCTACGAGCCGCCTCATATCAAAATAGGACGGCAAAATATTTTAATAATAAGGTTAGACCCAGAAGATTTAAGGTCGGGGATTTGGTGCTTAGGAGGGCCGAAGCGGCAGGTCATGCCCCGGGTACACTTGGCCCGACATGGGAAAGACCCTATGAAGTCATCAAACAAGTCCGAAGATGAGCATACAGCTTGAGAGACATGGCAGGAAGACTGCTGCCAAGGCCTTGGAATGCTGACAATCTTAAAATTTATTACAAGTAGTAGTCCCCACCTGGTCTATTTGGTTTGGTTTAATTTTATTTTGGGCTTACATGCCCCATACACCTTTTTTCTGGCTTTTAGTTAATTTGCTTTTTAATTGGGCTTGCATGCCCCCGCGCATTTTCTCTTTTTTCTTTTTAATAGTTCATTTGTCAAAGCATGCGAGCCAATATCTGTCTTAGAGCATATGGAAGTCCATATAAAGTAGCGGTTGGGCAATACCCAACAAAGATTTTATTCAAGTAATCACCTCGAAAACATGCTACGAGCATGCACCTTAAAGACCTGTCACGAGCAGGCATCTCGAAGACATGCCACGGGTATGAACCCTAAAGACCTATCACGAGCAGTCACCTTCAAGACATGCCACGAGCATGCAACTTAAAGTCCTGTCACGAACATGAACCTTCAAGACATGCCATGAGCATGCATCATAAAAACATGCCACGAGCATACACTCTAAATGCCAGGGGCATACAGACAGCATGACTCGAGCACGACCACCGTATCTTTCAAACCTGGATTAAATAGTCCTCGGGTGACTACAGTCCTCGGGATTAGTCACTTTTAACATTGGTTCGAACCTAAGGTCGAGCCCAAACTTGGTTAAAAATCAAGGGTCAAAGGTTGAGATCAATTACTTCGTATCGACTCAATGGTCAATCTTCAAACTTGACTAAAATCTCAGCCGTAGAGCTTGAGATCAATTAATGTACGTTTGTCTCAACCCAATGGTCGACCCTTATACTTGAATAAAATCTCAGCCGTAGAGCTCGAGATCAATTACTATACCTTTAGCTCGACCTAATGGTCGACCCTTTAACATGACTAAAATTTTAGCCGTAAAGCTTGAGATCAATTATCGTGTTTGGCTCGACCCAAACATGCCTGAAATAAAGCGCGGGATTAAATACTCCCCGTTTTATCCAAACTCGAGGATTCATTGTTTAGTACTAGGCTCGAATTATACGTCAATCCAATTTTTTTTTTCAAAAATTCATAAAATTGTGTTGTGCTCGAACTCAACATCGAGTCTAAATGATAAAATAGTCGTCGAGAGTTTTAACAATAAGATGATCGAGACAAACACATGCATAAAGAAACGTCGGGCATAACACTTAAATAATCAAAACATAAAAGCCCATGTGTTCAGGCAATGTACTTGTAGAAAATAAAAACATAAAGGCCCTATGCTCGGCAATGTACTTGATCAAAAAATTTACAAATATTGCAAAATTAGAGGTCGGGGGTAAAGGGGGGCCTAATCTAGATCATCGCGCTCTGGCGCTTGATCAGACGTCACGATGTCCACGTCATCATCCTCGCCCTCCTCCTCGACGTTGGTGTCTTCTGAGTCCGAAAGCTCGAGGCTATCAGCCAAGCCGGGCACGGATTTCAAATCCTCGATCATAGAAAGGCCCGAGCCTCTTTGAAGACATTGAGGTATGCCCCCGAGGCATACTCAGCCTTCAGCTTGTCACACTCCTCGGACACTTTGAACTCTTCCCAAGCTCGGGCTCTGGCCTCAGTCAACTTAGCCTCAAATTCTTTGGATTGTTGCTCAAGCTCGAGCTTTGCCTCTTCGACCTCGTCTTTGGCCACCCCCACCTCCTCTCGAGTCCTCCTCACCTCATTTCGGGCATCATTGTGCTATTTCAAAATGGCATCGTGCTCAACCCTCAGATCATCCAACTTCTTATCCCTCAGCTCGACAGCCTCCACGAGCCCGACCATTTTATGTGACTTGTCCATCCCTTGTAAAGAAAGGCCTCGAACAACACTCAAGGTATGGTAATAAGGAGAACACATGTTAACGTCGAGAAAATTACTTAATGTTCTAAACAAAGTTGAGATCTTTACCTTTAGAGTGAGGAACTCAAGGGCTTTCATCCCCTCGTCAAACCCCACATCACCTCGGTATTTGGCCACAATGCTCGGGACCAGGTGGCAGTGCTGAAAGTCCTCAATGATCGAGGCTACTGAGGGAATGCAATCGTCCTCGAGGTCAACAACCTCGGGAGTGCGACGATAGAGAAGCTCCCTTGGAGTTGGGGATCGGTTGTCGAGAAGGCCTTAGGCTTGGATCAGGTTGACGAGCCTGGGAACTCTTTCCTTGTCCTCTAGGGGATCATCACGCCTTGAGACCCGAAGTCATTTCTTCCCCTTTATCGAGGCTATAGCCTCAGGCTGAGGGGCCTTCGCTTTAGCATTTACACATTTACGGAGGGCGGAATGGTCAAAAGACATTCCTGCAAAGAAAAAAGTCAAGTAATTAGTTCGACCATATCGTCAGGAATGTGACACAAGAAGAGAAAGAATAAAGCCCTATCCTCAACACCTCTCACATCAGCAAGATCTAAAACTTCATCCCCGAGGATAGCCTTCATGTTCGGCATCAAAGGATCTAGCTCATCAAGCATCTTCCTATCCCATTCTAGAGACTCAAAGTAAGTCTGACCCTCACAGACTTAGCAGCGTCGGGAATTCCCCACCATGACCAAAAGGGAAGGTCGGGATCTCGAGTGACTGCATAAAACTACTTGTCTTTCCAACCCTTTAGTGAGCTGGCATGCTCGGGACCCTAAACCTACCTCGGGTCGATAAATAGGTGAAACATGTGAACTGGGATAGCTGCTTGAGCTCGAGCACCATTCGACAAAGGTCGAGGTAGGGCTTGATACCTAAGTACCTACAAGCTACGAAGAAATAAATGAGCATCCTCCGTGCATTGGGCAGAAATTTCCCGGGGCACATGGAGTGCTCAACTAAAAGGCCTATAAAAAATGGGTACAAATGCCACCTAAACCCAACCTTTAAAGTATCCCTGAAAATAACAAACTCCATGTCCCGAGCCTGCACCATCCTATCGTTGGGGTTGGGAGACCTAATATCGCAGCGGGCATTAACCCAAATTCCCAAGCAGCTACCATAGCTAGGTGTTCTTTAAACCTACAAGGTTCGTCGGGAGCTTTAAACTCGACGTTACCTTGGTTCCTAGGTCGGGCATCTATAGGGACGGCCATTGGGATCATCGATGTTCCTACGTCCTCACTATTGCTTGAACTAGAACCTCGATTATCCTCACCACTGGACATCACTTGATAAAAGCTAATAAAATAACTTAAGGTCTCGAGCTTTACCTCAAAATCACTCGAAGCCCCAAACGATTCCTAAGGTACTTTGCTCGAGCACGACCTTGCAAAGAACCTTTTACAGTAGTGTGAAAAGTGAAAAATGAACGGTAAAATGAAGTATTTATAGGCGTTGAACAGGAAAGACCAAAGGTCACTACCTGGGCCATTGGATCTGGCCACGTGTCAACCATCCAACGGTCCTTGGTCACCGCCTTAATTCACCTCGAGCATTCAGCGTTCATGGAGCAATGACGATAAGCTATCTCGACGTATCTAAAACACGAGCATTCATTCGCTGTCATTTTGTATCGAACTTATGTGCATCCACCCCTAATCCTCGAGCTTTAGGAATAGATGCACGGGGGCCACTGATGTCGTCATTTCTCTACACCTCGAGCACGAGGACTCCCGATGCTCTTTTTTGCAACTGTGAGATCAATGTGCTCAAGCTCCATCACTCCTTGGGAGTACCTCGAGGATTTTTGGTGAGAACCCGTGACATTTATGAATGGTTATCCTCGGGGTAGTCCTCGAGCTTCTCTCTTAGCCATATTCTCAAAATCATTCGTGCTCAAGCGCGGATAGTTCCCACCCCTTAAGAACTCTAACCCTATCCAATTACTGGAATTCAAGAATCCTAGGTTCAGAAGGAGTACATCTTGGAAAATACATCAATAATTGAATGATTAGACTTCCTATTGTAGTCCAACATTTATCACAATTAAAATTCATAAAAGTAAAGATGCCAAGTCCTGATAGGATTGCACCACCTACCTCTATAAATATGAAACTATGGATCATTATTCAGGTATGTCTTTTCTCATATAATTTCAGCACATATCTTTTCGCAAAATTCTCTTTCTGACTTAAATATCGGAGGGGCGACGAAGACACACCTCGACGCCTTTATTTCAGGTACCGAAATATCTCGTTCATGCTCATTCTTAGTCGTCAAGCTCAGATTGCATCATGTGCTATTTTTGGTAGCATCAGGCGCTAAACAAGGTCCCATCCCATTACCAATAATTGAAAAGTAAAAGAAAAGAAAAGATCCTAACATCAGTACACAGGTGTTCCGATTGGGACCCAGTATTGTAGATTTATAGGCTCGGGTAAGATAGTAGCACTCGGCCCTTGTACCCACGAGCTCGGCATGTTACTCTTCAGAGTGACGAGTCGAGTTTAAGGTCATTCGAGCACGAGTCGAGCCCAAGAGCTTGAGTTTTTTTTTGTTCACATTTTTTACGAGTAGCTAGTGAATTTTAGGCTCGTGGATGAGTGCTCTGCTCGTCAAATGAATCCCGACTCAACTTGGCTCGGCTCAACTGGTCTCGAAATGAGTCTGAACCGTCCATGGGTTGAGTTTTGACGAGTTGAGCTGACGAACCAACGAGCTACTCAATCCTTTTACAACCACTAGCGTAAGTTAGTTGGTAGAGAGAGGATGAACGAGTCGCTTGCACGTCTCTACATCCATAATATACATAATCGCTGTATCTATACACAAACTACTCATATTCCCATTTCCTCTTTCCACCATTAATCTCTTTGCGGATCTCAACATTTTATTAAGGTATGTAGTGTTCATACTAATGCAATTATATATATTTTTCAATTAGATTCAGATCCAGTAATTGTGAGTTTGTGCTTTCTTAGATCCAATTTGTTTTTATACTCTAAATGCATCTACATTGTTTCTGATTACGTATTGTTCTCTCGATCCCTATTGATGTTCTACGTAGATCGCGTTGTAGATAAGAAACTGTTCTTCAGTAAAGGATTTGTATTTCAATTTACGACTAGAGATTTGGTTCATTTTTATTTTTTACTGGCAAAGGACATATGATTACGAATCGAGTGAACTTGATATAGAAAATTATTGAATGATTTTGGCACAATTTCCCTATTAAATTAAGTAAAAATCGGAACCTCCAATCGTTTCGAGCCTATATTCAGATGGATAAAAACTATAAATCGTCAAGGATGGTAATATTTCCAGTTTTGAGTAGTACCACGTTGAATACGGAAATAATACACATTTTTATAAATTTTTGAATTCTAGAATGTCTAAAACAGAGATATTTACATGTTCTTTGTATGATTTTCAGTCCAGACATAGAGACCTTCCTCTTCACCTCGGAGTTGATCAATGAAGGCCATCCTGACAAGCTTTGCGACCAAATCTCAGATGCCATTCGCGATGCTTGCCTAGAACAAGATCCAAAGAGCAAAGTTGCTTGTGAAACCTGCATAAAGACAAATATGGTCATGGTCTTTGGAGAAATCACAACCAAGGCAAATGAAAACTATGAGAAGATAGTTCGGGATACATATAGGGACATTGACTTCACATCACCTGATGTTGGTCTTGATGCGGACAACTGCAAGGTGCTCGTAAACATCGAGCAACAAAGCCCTGACATTGCCCAGGGAGTTCATGGTCATCTGACCAAGAAACCTGAGGAAATTGGAGCTGGTGACCAAGGTCACATGTTTGGCTATGCTACCGATGAAACACCGGAGCTCGTGCCCCTCACTCATAGGGGTGGGCATGGGTTGGGTTGGTTTTTGCCCAAACCCAAACCCAACCCAATTATGTGTCGGTCGGGTTCGGTTGGGTTGGTCTGTTTGTATCGATAATTTCTATTAATAGATATAGTGGGGATAAAAATCAACATTCCAACAAAATGGTATAACAATAAAGTTCATTTATTCAAATGAAAAGCCATGAGAAACCAGAAACTACATATT
>CAIGRT010108959.1:0-15948 GCA_903798405.1 Fraxinus platypoda | reverse complement strand
ATCCTGTATGACGTTTGAAATGACATGTATATTTTTATAACGTTAGAATAAATATGTTGGACTATGGTTTTATGATCTGTGGTTTCGGGTATACTTTTGGAGATGCTTTCATATTCAAATAAAAAAAATAGGAGGGATTTTGACAGTGTCTAGAGTATGGTTATCTATATGAATGGGGTGTGACATAAGATCTCTGTATATTATATCTTGGAGAAATTTGATATGTCATTGTTCATTTTATCATTATGAGTAATTTGAGGGGCAAATGGACCCCAAATTTATTTTGTATGTGTAGTGAATATAGTGCAGTGTATTACAAGTTGGTTTATATGCGACATCTTTCGAGGCAATTTGTAAGCTCTCGCTTATTTAGGCTTGCACAAATTTTTTGAGGCAATTCGTAAGTCCTCACATATTTAGGATCGATGAATATTTTTGAGGCAGTTTGTAAGCCCTCGTTTATTGGAGCTATTCATATTTCTAAAGCAATATGTAAGACCTCGTCTACTTGATAGCTTATATTTCGAAATCCGACCCGCACATGAATGTATGAATCAGACTTGGAGGGCTATTGTTACACCTATAAATTACGTGGCATGCACATATGGATGGCATTGACTATTCAATTAGATTGGACTTATTTAATCAAGCAACCTTGCCTTAAGTTTCCTGTCATGTCTCATGCACTCATTTTTCTTTCGTCCGGTCGTTGACTTGAATATGGGAGTGCAAACGATTGCCGAAATTTTTTCTCGACCAGTGGCCTTTGCCCTCTAACGGGGTGTTCCAGTGTGCAGGTGATGTCTACGTAGAGGGGAGGTGAAACAGATTTTGTTGGCGCATTTTTTGAGGTCAACATGTAACAAAATAGAACAATGTAAAATGTCATCCGCACGAGAAGTCGAAAATCTCACTCACCACGAAGAAGTGCAGACAAGCTTCTCATTAGAATATAATCATAGACAAGAAGCTTCTCCTCCCTGCTATAGTAATAGGCTAGAGGTACCAAATTCTTATGATTCATGGCCCCAACCTATTCAATTTTCTCCTTGAACTCTTTCTCTGAAATAGTCACATCCTTCAACCTTTTCATAGCCACCACAGTCCCCACTTCCAAAACTGCTTTGTAGGCAGTTCTGAATGTTCATTTTCTCAAAACCTCGATCGAGACCCTCAACAACTCCTCCAAATCAAACGCTCGCAAAGTGTTCCTAAAAAACACCAGTTTCTTGATAGCCGCATTTGTTCCATTTTCTCAATTTGCATTCCCATTCGATGTCATTACAGCAGTCCGAATCCAGTTCCACTATTCTCTGCCTCCACAACCGGCTTTTCACCCGCCTCAGTTTCTAGATCCTTAATCTCCAGCACATCAACTGGCCTCGCCTTGTTCCCACTGCTCTTCCTCAGCAATATAAACAACACAAACGACAATAAAATTAACCCAACAACAAATCTAATTACAATCCCATCAATTGCACCTCCAGACAATCCCTTTTCGCTACTTTTCCCAGCAATCTCAACATCCTTTGGATTCTCAGAATCAATTTTACCACTATCAACACAAGCATTATCAAGAGGCTTCCCACACTGAGAATTCCCCAAAAAAGTACCTTTAGGCTTCCCTTCTAGCCCTTTCGGCACAGACCCATTTAAACTATTAAAAGACACATTGAATTGTTCAATATTCGAGAGCTCAAGCTCCGGTAGAAACCCATTATTCTCCAAATAAAGAGTCCTTAACCGTGTCAAATTGTTAACACTAGATGGGATTTTCCCGAAAAAATTGTTTTGCGCAAGATTCAAGCTCATGAGACTATGAAAAGAGAACAAGAATTCTGGTACAGGGTTGGAAAATGATTTCCCTAAAGGTACAAATTGTGGAGTTGAGATAGTTGGGAGAGGTCAGAGGGGATGGGGCCGGAGAGGTGGTTGAAGTGGAGGCTGAGAGTGAGGAGGAGAGTGAGATTAGAGAGTATTAGAATATACAACTCAGCTCAAGTGACAACAGTTAAACCAGCTCAGCTCCAGCTAAATTTGGCGACAATGTTAGTTTGGAAGTAGTTATATACAGCTATCAAGTTAGTTAGTTTTGTTTGTTGAACATAGTTAGCTAGTTCTATTTAAAGTCGACATTGTAATTAGATTTGATCGATTGAATGAGAATAATCTTTCATTTCCAATTTCTTCATTTCTTCATTATGGTATCAGAGCACTAATCGCTGCTTACCATCATTGATTCTGATAATCACTTATTCCGATTAGATTCATTTGATCGACATTTCAGTAAGATTACCTTACTAGTTTGGCTATGGATAATGAGGCGTCAATAGTTCTATATCATCAGTGACCAATTCAGCAACTGATGATGGATGTAATCCATATTTTCTGCGTCACTCAGATAATTCTGGTTTGATCCTTATTTCACGGTCACATATTGGAGATAACTATGCTTCCTGAAGCATATCAATGGTGATTACTTTATTTGTGAAGAATAAGCTGAGGTTTATTGACAGAACAATTTTTCAAGAGCTGTTCAATTCGTGGATCCCTAACAATAACATTGTTACTTCATGGATCCTCAATTATGTGTCTAAGGAGATTTCGGCCAGTGTGCTTTATTCTGAATCAGCTTATGAAATATGGACATATTTGAAGGAATGATATCAGCAAAGGAATGGTCTGCTGATTTTTCAACTGAAGCAAGAACTAATGAATCATACGCAAGGAGATTTTTCCATCAGTACCTCTTTTACCAAATTGAAGACAATTTGGGAAGAGCTTAGCAATTATAAGCCCACTTATTCGTGTGGTAAATGTGTCTGTGGGGAAAATAAGAGACTGGTTGAGCATCACCAAATGGAGTATGTCATGTCCTTTTTAATGGGACTACATGAATCATTTGCTCAAACTAGGGAACAAATACTGTTAATGGATCCTATTCCCCCCCACCCCCATCAACAAAGTGTTTGCGTTGGTTGCTCAAGAAGAAAACCAAAGGAAAATTAGTATGACAAATGATACATCAAGAAAAACTGGTTCAATGGCGTTTTATGCTCAAAATAATTCTAAAAGTACGAGTCAAAATGATGCTAGAAAGGCTGTGGGACAGCAGTAGTAGGCTTCAAAAGAAAGAGAGACCAATATGTACCTATTGTGGATACAATGGTCATGCTTGTTGATAAGTGTTACAACCTTCATGGCTATCCACCGGGGTACAAACCTAGACAAAAATCTGGACAGAATGTGCTAGCTGGTCCAAACAATCAAGCCATGGCTAATCAGATTTCTGAACATGTTGATGTCATGGATCGGAAACAAGACAGTGATGGAAGTGTTGGTAGTTTTATGCAAACACTCAACCCTACTTAGTATCAACATCTAATGAACATGTTGAATACTCATCGCAAGGCTATAAAATTGGATTCAGAGATACGGGCCAATTCAGGTAAGGATTCACGTACTTGCTTCTCAATCTCTATTACTCCAGCCTTTAGTTCATCTAGACATTGGGTGGTAGATTCAGGTACTACGAGTCATATATGTTTTGATCAATCAGCAATTTACACATTGAGGCCAATTGAAAATGCATGTGTTACACTACCAAATCATGTACAGGTCCCTGTACAGTCGATTGGAAATGTGAAAATCACGCATGAATTGATGTTTAATGATGTTTTGTATGTCCCTCAGTTCAAATTCAACATGTTGTCAGTGAGTGCTCTAACAAGGAATACTTCATTATGTGTCAAGTTCCTCACTAATTCTTGCATGGTTCAGGACTTGATCACATTGAGGATGATTGGCACGGATGAAAGGAAGGCAAACATCTATGTTGTTGACTCCAGTTCATTAGTTCATGATAATGTTTGTCAATCTTTATACTCAGTATCAAATAGTTTAGCTAGTCAAGTTTGGCATGATAGACTTGGGCATTTATCGTATCAAAAACTAGATTTGTTGAAAAACTTGTTGCACATTGATTGTACTCGTTATAAATGAGATACTTTAATTCCTTGTTCTGTTTGCCCTTTGGCAAACAAAGGAGGCTTTCATTTGTATCGAATAATCGTCTATCAAACAATGCTTTTGATTTGGTGCATTGCGACATCTGGGGACCATATCATACCCCTACATATGCTGGCCATAAGTTTTTCCATACTTTGGTGGATGATTGTACAAGGTTTACTTGGATCTATTTGATGAAACAAAAATCAGATGGAAAGTTTATTAGACCAAAATTTTTGCCCTTATTGAAAATCAATTTCACAAAGTTATCAAGACATTTAGATCTAATAATGCTCAAGAGCTAAAGTTCACATGACTATTTGATCCTAAGGGCATTGTTCATCAATTTTCTTGTGTCGAACGGCTTGAACAGTATTATGTGGTTGAAAGGAAACATCAACATCTTCTTAATGTGGCACTAGCACTATATTTTCAGTCAAGGGTGCCCATTCAATTCTGGGATGACTTTGTTCTTACAACCACTTTTCTAATCAATAGAACACCATCACCAATACTCAAGAACATGACCCTATTTTCTTTACTATATGATACTTCGTTTGACTACAATTCACTTAGGGTGTTTGGAAGCCTTTGCTTCGTATCTACACTCCCCTCTCACAGAAACAAATTATATCCTAGAGCTAAAGCCTATGTCTTTCTTGGTTATCCTCCAGGTATCAAATGATACAAACTTTATGATATATCCTCAAAATCCTTTCTTATTTCCAGGGATGTGATTTTTCATGAAAAACAATTTCCTTTCCACTCTATAGCCTCTACCTCAGATTTGATAGACCACTTTCCTGATGTTTTATTACCAAATGTTACATCTGATTTGTATGTCCATCATCTAGCCTCATATTCTTCTGCTTCTGCCAACAATGATACTTCAACTGAACATACTAAATCACCACTCATTGAACCTTCTTCCAATTCTTCCTCTGATTATACTCAAAGCCCTCAAAGTCTTGATTGCAATCAGCCTTCATACTCTGTACCTAGGCGATCAACTAGGGTGAGTAAACCTCCATCTTATCTTTATGAATTCCACTGTAATCTCCTAGCAAATCAACTGCCTCTTGTTAACAATTTAGTTTATCCCTTGACCAAATATCTCTCATATGAATCATTTTCTCATTCACACATAACATTTCTTCTCAATGTTTCTTCAAATATAGAACCAGAGTTTTACCACCAAGCTGTTGCATTTGATCACTGGAAGGAAGCAATGACTGCTGAATTAGCAGCTATGGAATCAAATAACACCTGGACTGTAACAGTCTGCCCAAGGGAAAGCTCTCAATTGATTGTAGATGGGTATATAAGGTCAAATATGGACCTGATGGAAGTATAGACATGTATAAAGCACGTCTAGTGATCAAAGGTTATACTCAGTAAGAAGGGCTGGATTTCATTGAAACATTTTCTCCTACTGCTAAGCTTGTCACTTTCAAAACATTACTTGCTATTGCAGCCATTAACAAGTGGTACCTTGTCCAATAGTATGTAAATAATGCTTTTTTGAATGGGGATATTTTTGAGGAGATTTTTATGGATCTGCCTTTGGGGTATTCAAATACACTTGTTGCTATTGTCACAAAAGGTAAACCAATTTGAAAGATCCACAAGTCTATATATGGTCTTCGACAGGCATCTAGACAATGTTTCTCAAAATTTTCTCAAGCTCTCATTGCACACGGTTTTCATCAATCTAAGTTAGATTATTCTATGTTTATAAAGGATTCGGGCTCTTCATTTGTTGCTTTATTGGTTTATGTCGACGACATTATAATCACATGTTTTGATCACATTGTCATTGCCTCTTTCAAATCATTCTTGCATAGTCAGTTCAAGCTTAAGGACTTCGGAAAATTAAAGTAATTTCTTGGCTTGGAAATAGCAAGATCACATAAAAGGGATATGTTTATCTCAGAGAAATTATACATTGCAATTGTTGGACGACAATGGATTTCTAGCTTGCAAACCAGCCAATTTGCCTATGGATCCTAAGATTCGATTAAATTCAGTTGATGGGGATTTGCTGGTTGGTATTGATTGATGCTTCATCCTATCGAAGACTTGTTGGCCACTTGATCTACTTAACCATTTCTCATCCAGACATCACCTTTGTAGTTCACAAACTTAGCAAGTTTGTCTCCAAACCTCGTCAACCACACCTTAATGCAGCTCACCACCTCTTACGGTTTCTTAAGTCAACTCCAAGTCAAGGTTTGTTCTTTTCAGCTTCCTCCTCTTTGCAACTTCGTGCATTTGCTGATACGGATTGAAGTTCATGCTCCGATTTAAAGAAATCTATCCCTGGTGTCTGTGTATTTCTTGGTGACTCTCTCATTTCATGGAAAGCTAAGAAGTAGCAAACAGTTTCTAGATCATCTGCAGAGGCAGAATATCAAGCACTAGCAGCTATTACCAGTGAGTTAATATGGATACAATTTGCTTCTTGATTTGCTGATTTCTCCAACATCTCCAGCTTTGTTTTTTGTGATAATCAAGCCGCACTGTGCTAGTAATCCTATTTTTCATGAACGAACCAAACACATTGAGATCGATTGTCATTTTGTTCGTGATAAGGTTGCCGATGGTTTCATCAAATTATTGCCAATACGATCTTATCATCAGTTGGCAGAAAGTATTGCCAGCTTTCTCCTTCTTTCCTTTACTCTCCAAGATGGCCATCATCAATCTCCATGGTCCATCTTGAGGGGGGCGTATTAGAATATACAGCTCAGCTCCAACTAAATTGGGCGCAAATGTTAGTTAGGAAGTAGTTATGTACAGCTGTCAAGTTAGTTAGTTAGTTAGTTAGTTTTGTTTGTTGAAAACTGTTAGCTAGTTCTATTTAACCATTGCAATTAGATTTGATCGATTGAATGAGAATAATCCTTCATTTCCAATTTCTTCTTTTCTTTAATAGAGTGTGTGTTAGGCTGGAGGACGCTAGAGAGGGAGGCAGCGGGGAGGCGGAGTACGGTTACTCGATCATTTTCACATAGGACGCCTTGCTAGTTGCATAGGGTGGTGTTCCAGAAGAGAGTGCGGCCACCCACAGAGGCTCGTAGAGCCAAAAGGGCGGGGAAGAGGAGAAGGACCACCATTGTTGGGATTTTGGTTCAGAGTGAGTGAGAGTATGTGACGTGTCAGCGTGTTGAAATATTTTTGTGTGTGCAGGCGCGTACTTTAAGACTCTTCCTCATGCGCCTGGCTATATAGTATAATAAAAGGTAAATATTATGTAAATAAATTGTTTTTAATAAAAGATAATCATAGAAAATAAATGTTTATAGAGTAATTGTTATTTATTGAATTTTCATAATACTTATCATTCGGGTAAATAGCATATGGGGTCCTGAACCTTTGGTTGTAGCACCCAGTTCCCTAACCTTTAAAAAGTGCGAGCATGATCTTTTGTTACTAAAATCATAAGTTTGACCGTTAAATAGTCAAATTTACTTAAAATGTGAATTCGAGAGCCCTATCTAGAAGTTTAGAAAGCAATTGATCTTGATTAAATTGGTAAAGAGTAAGAAAATGAGCTCTTTCTATGTGAAGCCTATGAATCTCTCGCTAGTCCTCTAGCCTTCTCACTTTTCTCGTTTTAATTCAAAAGGATAAATTGATCATTTTAAGTAAATTTTGACTACCTAACAATCGAAGTAATGATTTTTGTAATAGAAGGACCATGCCTGCATGAATTTTAAAGGTTAGAGACTCGGGTGCTAGAAACCAAAGATTTGGGATCCCATCATTATAAGGTTCAAATGTTCGGGACCCCATGTGCTATTTACGTTACCATTTACCTGAGTTGTTCATATAAAATAAATGTTTAATTAAAATTTATGTTCAGAAAGTATTCAAGTTGAAGGTATAAGCAACATGAAGATTCTTTTCAAAGGTAATATCACTAGTAATGTCCTATATCGACATCTTTTTAGAGCATCTTTAGTATGCTCCTTAAAATTTAAATGCACTTTATTTTAAAGAGTTAACATTTGAAATTATGTTTTAAAAGACTCTTTATTTTACGGTTTTTAAAATAGAGAGTGGGTTTTGACTCTTAATATTTGGATATTCAAACTAACTCTCTCTTTTTATATTTTATCATGATTGTGTTTAATAAAATTACATGTTTCAATGCTCCACTACGTAGAGGATCCATACTAAATCATATACTTTAACTATTAACATAATATATATATATCAACTGAAAACTGAAAGGAAAAACAATGATTGATTGTTGAAAATAGTAGAATAGACTTTGTTGGAGTGCATAGAGTCTAAAGATGCTATCTATTATGACTGCATACTTTTTAAAAATAATGAGTTTATTAAAAATGCACTTATTTGCTAAAAAAAAAAAATTAATGTATTGAAAAAAATAACTAGAGGAGATGTCTTCGTAAAATTTGTCATCGTGTACCATAAGGTAGGTTTCTAAATTTATTCAAATAATTTTAGCAGCCCTTTTAACGTATTTGGTTTTATATTTACGAATACAATATTGAGAAATTAAAGGATAGATATTTAATATGAAAACATATTGAAGGAACTTGAGAAGATGAACATTTTATTAATCATCAAGCTCAAGTGAGAATGGAAATACATTGCTCTATTTATAGAGTAAAATCTAACAAACTAACTACATAACAANACATTGCTCTATTTATAGAGTAAAATCTAACAAACTAACTACATAACAAACAAGAGAAGAATCTAGAATAAGCATCTAATAACAAATATGAGAAAGATCTAGAAGAGGGATCTAATATTGGAATATTCCAACACTCCCCCCTCAAGATGGAACATCTTGAATTGTAGAGAGAAGAGCAGAGATGCAAGAGAAGCCGTTGTTGACAATAACGTCCAATGGAGAAGCAATCCAGAGAAAAACAACAACATAAATCAACCTGCATGAGTGAGCATTCATGGCTCTAAAACCGGGCATTTGCTGAAGACAAACATCATCAACATTGATGAGTAAAAGGAAAACTGGAAATACTAAACAAACTCTAGCAAGGAAATGTATCCCTCTACGCTCTCTGATTTTTTTTTTTTTTTTTATAATCGATACCGAGCAAGTCAGCAACATTTCCAACACATTCTCCCTTGGTAGTCACATCTCCAATTTTTCTCCTTTAGCAAAGGCCTTGTATATTGGGGTTCGAGTTGAGGTAGATGTGACAGCACCAACATTCTTGGCCACGTTGGCAGCACAAGCTAATGGAAGAAATAGATGTGGAACAGCTGCAGTTGCTAACTCTACCTCGGCTCCCAACTCCATTAAAAGGTCACCAGCAATCCGAGGCTGCTTTAGATCGTAATCAAATTTCTTTCCATGCCTTACAAAAAGCATCTTCCCAACCCGTCCAGCACCATCCTTGAGAATCCAATTTAAAGCTACAGCACCTGGTGCAGCCTGATTTCTCGAAACTCCTACTGAATTCAGGAGTGTTTGTATCGTGAAAACGCTCATTGCTCCACCAAAAAAGTGGTTCAATGCTCTCCAAGTCATGTATGGAACATAAGCAGGTGTGACACTGTCAGGAAATCCTTCGGGGACTACATACAACCTTATAAATGACATCAACCCATCAAAAGGGGCCTGGGGATCATGCAAGCTAACAGCACGAATAAAATTCTTCTTAAAGTTCTTCGGACTTAGTTTTAACACTGTTATTATCAGCGAAATATTTCCACCGCTAGCCATCGATCTCCTCACAACAGATCAATCTAAAGCTGGAATCAACAAACTGGTCCTCGACAGGTCCGCCAAAGTTGGGATCCCGAACAAATTCCCGCTCGGACACCGCCGGCGACGGAGGTGCCGATGCGAGGCTGGCGCTGATGCGTTGTGTCTCACGGACAATCAAACGCGTCTCGAATGAGGTTAGGGTTTGAGAAGCGGAATTGCAGAAGATTTTACGGCAGAATAATTGGGGAAAATGAGAATTGGCAGCATATAATTATGTATATGTGTATATATATATAGAGACTGGCCTAGGGGGCGACGAGAGAGAGAGTGAATAGAAAAGTACACATGGTGAACGGAGCTTAAGAGAGTTTTTCTTGTTATGTTTGCTTTGATATCATATTGAGAAATTAAAGGAGAGATTCAGTATGAAAACATATTGAAGGAATTTGAAAAGAGGAATATTTTATTAATCATTAAACTCAAGTGATAATGGAAATACATTGCTCTATTTATAGAGTAAAATCTAACAAACTAATTACATAACAAACAAGAGAAGAATCTAGAAGAAGGATCTAATAACAAATAGGAGAAGGATCTACAAGAAGGATTTAATATTGGAATATTCCAACACCTGCAGGCATGAGCATGTGGTTTTTGGCATAATTGCTCTTAACATTGGAAGTAGTCTTTGTTGCTATCTTCGTGGTCACTTAGGTTTCCTCAAGGACCTACAAAGAGGTCATTTCGTCCCCATCACTGAAGGTGGTTGAGCTTATGCCTCAAGGAGTAGCTGAGCTCGTGCCTTACATTGCTCTATTTATAGAGTAAATTTCTAACAAACTAACAACATAACAAACAAGAGAAGAATCTAGAATAAGCATCTAATAACAAATAGGAGAAAGATCTAGAAGAGGGATCTAATATTGGAATATTCCAACATACAATGACATTAAAAATAAATAAGTTGAGTATTTTAGCTAAAAGTGGGCGCAATCAAATTCGTTTCAATTTCAAATAAAATCTAACAATCTCAAGAACAAATGTGTATTTTGGAATTTGTTTCATCTCTAAGTATTGAATCAAACAAAAACTGAACCATTCGGTTCAGGTTCTGTCCAATTTGATTCCTTCAATTAAGTTCTCAAATTTACTAATCAGTATAAATAGAATGTCTAACTATATGAGTTCTTAAGCTATAATTGTTCTAAATTCTCATTAATTTATTAATTATAACAATTTTTATTGATGCTAATGATTTGAATTTTTCAAGTCTAACTAAACACAACAATTTATATCAACTATTTAACTTGAGCTTGAATGAGTTCTTCAAAAATAGTGTAATCTCACTTTTATTTTCTTTATACTTCGAGGGAATAAAAATGTTAAAAGTATGAAAGCAACACAAGCCTCTTACTAATCCAAATATTACATTATAAAATCTAATGGATGCATTTGTCTAAATTTATAAATGACGCCATAATATATTGAATATGAGTTTGATGTACTATGGTTAAATTTATAAGAAAAGTAAAATGCACCGACCATTTTTATAAAAAGTAAAAACTTAGGGTTAAATCGGATTTTTAAGTTCTTAGTATTAGAAATGAAAATCATACCAAAAATGGCCGGTTCGATTTTAAACCCAGAATCAATTAGAATTTGAGAAAAATCGAGCCAAATCGGCTAGCTCCAGTAGGGGTCGTTCCAAATGTTTGTGGTGACTTTTGCCTACCATTAATTTTAACGAATGGTAAATTCCTTTAGGGGCCTTTAGCCTTTTGTAAGCGTTACAAGCATGTCTTAAATCCTCTAGTAATATAATATGTTGAACTGAACCTTTTGGTTTTAGGAATGAAGGAAATTTTTTTGAACGATTTTATCTTTTTAGTATCACATTATGTGCGTATCGATGGACATATTTTGCCTCTCACAGTGTTAAAAGGTTGAGGATGTGAGTGCAAAAATGAAAGTGTCAGATATTGTTGCTATACTTATAAAAAGTCAAGGGACCCCTACAGAAATTTATCCTTTAATGAATAGAGATGATATTTGAAATAATGATGTTAGTTGTGATTTGGTGGACTTAGTTGGGATAATTTGGGAGGGATAAAGTAAAAAATAATGATATCTAGAGTCTGTGATACTACTACAGCAGTTTATATTATTAAATAATAAGTTGAATTAAATATAGATAATAGGTGACTTATTTAATTAGTATTGTCATTTAATACTGTATAGATTGGTGTTATGGCTTTACTATTATTGAATAGCATCGTTCTAAAGTAAATGATGGTATAAATGTAAGTTGTGTGTATGAGGGAGGTTTATGTGAGAGAGGGAGTGTGGTATAATAATGTTATCTCTTAGGCTGAATATGTGGTAGGTATTAAATGATATGTGATGATATAAATTCTACTTAAGACAGCATATCAATGAATTTCACTTAGATTGATAATCAATCTAGATGGATAGCATTACTCGAATGTGTCATGTGGGTACTGGTGATTCAATTTAGAATTCTAGAAGTACTCGACAAAGTTGATTCTCACCAAATATTTATGAAAACGAAACTTGTTCCATTTGCAAAAAATGGATTGCATTAGGCTATAATCGACCAATTTTGAATCTATTTGGTTCAATTCTTCTATACATCAAAAAAAAATTGTAAATTGTAGGGATGACGCATTATCTCACCTCGCATTGTCATCTTGAATTAGGTGGCGATTCCCCCAATTGGTTGAGGAATCAAGATGGAAAGATGGTCTCTGCTCCGAAAACTTTCACACTCTTTTTTTTTTTTTTTAAATTTCAGTTTTTAATGTTTTTAAATTTAAAAATTATAACAAATAAGTAAATAGAGAAATGACGCGAGAAATTGAGATATTTTAATTATGTTATTGCCTCACCTCCCAGAATTCCCTGGTGGGATACGGACAAGGAAGGCTAACCACAACCGTGACCCGTTAATTATCATAATTAGTAAATTATTGTGTGAGGCGCTTGAGTTTAGTAATGTTGTGTGACTTTAAGAAAATCAGCTTTAGTCGTGTGAAGAAATAATCAACCATGAGAAGAACCAGTCAAGTGTTTGATAAACATTTTTTTTCAAAATTGTTAGACATTCAAAATTAATATTTGAACATGTGGTATACAGAAGTGTTTTATTTCTGTGCCCCATATACTAAAATAGATATTGATAACAGTGCCCTCCTATATTGCCACTATTATTGACTTTATATTATTGATTTTTTTTTAAATTTTATAATCTTATAATTATTAAATATATGTTTAAGATAATATATTCACCATATTTATTTTAAACAAAAAAATTAATATCTATTAAATCTCAAAATTTATAAAATTAGAATACCAATAAATGCTTAATACAACAAAGACATGACAAGAAATAACTTTTATTCATGAGAGTTAAAATTTGTATTTTAACGATAGTAATTAAATATGCTAAAAATGGAATTTAAGAAGCTTTCAAAATCTACTACCACATGATATTCTTCAATGATCAATTTATCAAACTCCTAAAACATCCGTCTTGTTTTACAATCAAAAGGTGGGATTCTAAAACAACTTGTTTTGGGCCAAAATATTCTCGTTACACTTTTTCGTTTGTTGTTTGACGATAGCATTTTAATTATTAATTCGTATAAATCAGTGTTCTAAATAGCGTAATGCGTGGCGTAGCGTCGAGGTCAAGCAATGAGCGATGCGAGCTAATGCTAGGCTAATGCGTAAAAAAACGTAAAATAGCTTTTTCTTATTTTAATATTATTTTATTTTTTAATCAATCAAAAAATTAATTAATATTTATAAATAATACATACTAAACATTTATAACATATTCACGCATTAGCGGTCAACGCTTGGGCGTTGACCGCTAAATAAACGCTACGGGACGTAGCTTCGCGTTTTATTCCCGCAACGCGCTATTGCGCGCTATTTAGAACACTGGTATAAATTATCGTTTAATCAAGAGAGATAATTTGGATCAATTATAGTCCGATTTGGATGGTTGGGTTGGAGACGGGAGGGGGAAGGGATCCAGGTTGGGATAGAGAGAGAGAGAGAGAGTTAAAGTAAACAAGTATATGTTTGGCGAGTGTTTATAAATAACTGTATTTATAAATAGATAAAAGTGAGTAGTGAATAAGTATGTAATACTTGTGAATCCTATAAAAGTAAACAAAAAAAAAGTAATTTGACTTTTGACAAGTGTTTATAAATGTTTGCCAAACATAGGAGTACAAAGACTGAAAAACGAGAAACAATGGTAGAAATGGTAAGGTTCTCACTGTGTGCCGTGCGTACAATACATACTGTAAGATTTGGTAGCTGAATAGAAATTATAAAGAGGAAAATAATGCAACTGGATGAAGATGATAATGGAAATTGATTGATTACAATTGAATCAGTAAATTCATCTTACCTCTTATCATCAGTACAAGAGTGAATATATAGAAGGAAAGAGGGGGTAAAAGAGTAAAAGATGATCATAACAAACTACAATAGAAAGAATAATTATGCACCTAACCATGTGCAATTACACGAGCTGGCAGCAGGCTGATAGGGTCTCTTCCTTATGGAATATTTACATCTCCAACTGATATGTTTATTGCCACATACATAATAAATAAGCTAGCTACATTATCTATATTATACATTCTAATAGCCCCCCTCAAGATGGAGAATATATGTTTTCTATTCCTCTATTCCCATCTTGGACAAATGAGATCTTAGAGTAATCGAAGATAATGCTTTGGTGAACAAATCCACAAGTTGTGATTGAGTGTGAATATAGGATGTAGAAATGTGTCCAGTCTCGATATGATCTCTGATTAAGTGACTGTCCAATTCTATACGCTTAGTCCTTTCATGAAATACCAGGTTGGAGGCAATATGCAATGCAACTTGGTTGTCACAGTGCAAGGTGACAGGTTGGGAGTGATGAACTTGAAGATCCTTGAGAATATATTTTAACCATGTAATCTCACAACAAGTGCTAGCCATTGACCTGTATTCCGCTTCAGCAGATAAACGAGACACCACAGTTTGTTTTTTAGACTTCCAAGAGATCAATGAATCCCTAAGGAAAATGCAATAACCAGTGACTGGTCTTCGAGAATCAGGGCAGGCTGCCCAATCAGAGTCACAAAATGCTCGAAGAATCAATGATGATGAAGAGGGAAATAGGATGCCTTGTCCTGGTGCAAGTTTCAAATACTTAATTACCTTGTGGACTGCAGCAAGATGTGTGTAAGAGGGTGTTTCCATATATTGGCTAAGATTCTGAATGGCATAACAGATATCAGGTCTAGTTAGGGATAAATACATCAACTTTCCAATTAATTTCTTGTAAATTGTGGCATCAGGCAGAGTCTTTCCTATATTCTTTCCCAGCTTTAGATTCTGGTCCATAGGTAGCTTTTCTAGCTTAGCCCCAAGCATTCCTGCATCAGCTAATAAATCTAAGGTATATTTGCGTTGGGATATCACAATTCCCTTGTTGGATCTTGCAACTTCCAGACCTAGAAAATATTTCAAGTCACCCAATGCCTTGATTTTAAATCTGCTACTGAGGAACTTTTGAACTCTGTCTATTTGTTCTACATTGGATCCAACCACTACAATGTCATCTATATAAACTAGTAGGGCTGTAAAGGAGTGATTGGTGGCCAGAGTGAAAAGGCTGTAGTCAGCCTTTGACCGAGATAAGCCAAACTGTATAAGTGCTGCAGAGTACCACTGTCTTGAAGCTTGCTTCAAGCCATAAATGCTTTTCAATAGCTTGCAAACTTGGCTGGGGGTCCCTTTTGTATAGCCTGGAGGTTGCTGCATATAAACTTCTTCATGTAGAACTCCATGTAAGAAAGCATTGCTCACATCAAATTGCTTCAAGTGCCAATTTTGAACTGCTGCTACTGCCAACAAACATCGAACTGTTACAAGTTTTACAACAGGTGAAAAAGTTTCATTGTAATCTATTTCTTCTCTTAGGTTATATCCTTTGGCCACAAGTCTAGCTTTGTGCCTTTCAATGCTTCCATCTGAGTTGTACTTCAGCTTGTACACCCATTTGAACCCAATTGCTGTCTTTCCTGGTGGAAGATCAGTCAGAGTCCAGGTTCTATTCAACTCAAGAGCTTCTATCTCTGAATTCATTGCCTTGCACCAATTAAGATCACTTACAGCCTGATGATAAGTGTTAGGTTCAAAAT
>CAIGRT010108953.1:0-19741 GCA_903798405.1 Fraxinus platypoda | reverse complement strand
AGGTTTTTTTCTATTTAAACGTTGTAAGCCTTTCGAGGCAACCCAGTTTCAAATGAAATAAAGTTTTCTTGAATTTCTCTTCATTGAAATGCTTTTTGTGTGGATTTTTGTCTTTCCTATAATTTTCTCGTGCATCAAGACTTATCTCTCAAATACAGTGATAGATTTATAAAGATTCACCAAGATATATCTTCAAATAACCTTTCGATCAACACCAAAACCCACAACAGAGAAATCACACAGATTCTCACAGTATTCACTTAGAATATTACACAATGAAAGTTACTCAATCACACACAACACTTAAAATAAGAGATTTTAAGTGAATCAAAACGAATGCAGCAAACCCTAGCTTTCCTCCTCCCTCTTTCTCTCTTTTTCTCTCAAGACGCAGGAGCCCCGGAAGTCTCTAGAAAGAATGAACCGTTCAAGTAATCCAAGAGCCATCGAGCCCAAGTAAAAACTCATCCACCATCCAACGGTCAGAAGCAATGCACGTGTTAGTCATCAGGAGAAAATGTTTTACTTATAAAAGCGTGTTTCTCCAAACACGTTTTTATCAACAAAAAATCTGGGAGCAACAAGAAAAGAACCAGGGTTCGACTCCAACAAAAACAAAATTAACGTATATAAATGGGACGGAATATAAAGAAGTAGGAGAGAATATTATTACTTTTCACACGCACAATCAAATAAAACTGGAATCTATTTATAGATTCTTGTTACATCCTTTCCTATATGTTACAATCATTCATAGATGTCTTTTTTGCTTTGAATTATATCAAACAAAACTAAATATTACAATCATGAAATAAATTAAGGAACGAACATGTGCCATAGGAGCCTTTTGGCAGCGCGGATGCGCTACCCAGCTGCGCATCTGTACTCTCAAGTGAAATGCTGCCCAGATGGTTGTGCATCTGTGCCACACTGGCAGCGCAGATGTGCTTCCATGCAGTAAGGTCCAGCACACCTGCGCTGGCTTACCAAAAGACATCATTCCTGGCTCTAGTTCCCTCTTGATCCAATGCTCATTGACTTTAAATCTTTGATCCAATGTACATGTTGTAGATAAGATATTCATTTGAAAAAGTCTCGAACATGTTAAAAAGCCTTTAAAACGAAGCAGTTCATCAATTTTTTAGTCACACAGAATCAATTCTGTCCATGTTAAGAAAGAGTAATTGGTATAAACAAAACAAGTAATGGAATTATATATTTACATATACATATGAATCAGATTCCATGGCTTAAGAATTTGACTGAATCTTAACAAAATTAAGTGTGGAAATGCTGAGCCAATAAAAAACTAGGATTTCTAATTACTAGTTGGATACACATCCATTAGAGAAAAAGCAAACGTGCACCAATGCAGTTCATTCATTTTAGACTGTACTAATAATATTATAATTAAGATTAGAACATATTGGGAGTGTTAAAGCTTGGAGATTATTGAGAAGTGGGGACCACATCCACCATTTAGACCAAACGTTTATAGGGTTTCAGTTTTCAAAAGTCATTTCATTCCCCAAAACCGGCTTATGATTTGAAATATGGTGGATTCATCAATCAGATTGTTTTCTTCTTTACCTCTTAGGGGGTTTGAGAGAAGATAATTTTTGTTAGGACAAGTCACTTTATATTGGGGCCATTGACAAGACATGTATACCAACAAGGCCTAAACCACCAAGTTATGCCTCCCATCCATCCATGATAGTGCTTTTGCATCCTCATCTAGCTTAATTAATTCCATCTACATGAGAATTTCTCAGAAGAATTACAAAATTTTTACCGCCATACAATTAGTACACGTTATGATACTTATAACGCCTGTATGTCATATATCAGCAGCACTATAAAGAAGTTAATTACTAGAAATGAAGTATGTGCTCCGTTTTTGTAAATGGTTGAGGAGCAAGAGAAATTGCTTCCAATAGCCAATGTCAGGAGGATTATGAGATACATCCTCCCCCGGAATGCCAAAATTTCGAAAGAAGCCAAAGAAACAATGCAAGAATGTGTAACAGAGTTCATAAGTTTTGTAACCAGTGAAACATCAGACAAGTGCCACAAGGAGAATCGAAAAACAGTGAATGGAGATGACCTTTGTTGGGCTCTCAGTTCATTAGGGTTTGATAACTTTTATCAGGTTATGTTAAGGTACTTGCAGAATTTTAGAGAGTTTGAAAGACAGAAGTCTGAACAAAACAAAGCCTCAAGCAGTGAAGAGAAAGATGATGTAACGAGCTATGGGCACGTCCTGCAGCCGGACACTTTTGCCCCTTTAGAGTTCCAAATACTTGACAAGTGCGAAAACTCATCTGCTAATCGAAGTAAGGGATGAGTAAATGTTGTTTAAGATTTTTTCCACCCATGAATGAACTGTTAAAAGTATCTTCGAGGTAACTTTTCAAAGTTCGTGTTGCTGCTGAATCCTAGTTTTTCTTGAAAATTTCGGGATCAAAGGAAACCATACACCTTGTTGCATTAATAGCTATATCCATATGTATGTAATTTCCTGTAGTTTTGAAGATTGGGGATTGCAGTACTTATTTTAAATTTATGGAAGTATGATTTATGGATAAAGCATAGACAAGATTGGATTACAGGATCACACGATAATTATTAAATATAAATAGTTCTTCACAAATTAGCCAAGTAACTATTCATCTATACTGCTCTGCATCACAGTTTCAATCGTCCAGAAATTCTGATCCATTTTTCTCTTAAGAAAGAGCGTACATGGTTATCGACATAATGAAACCCTGTGACAAAGAACTTGCTCTTTACCGTACTGGAATGCATTTTCTCCATTGATTATTTGAATTGAAAAACTGTAAATCGGATCTCTCTGCCCTTCACTCAAAACTCAAAAGAGTATCTATCAGAAGGAAATAAGGCTAATGTATAGAGATCTTCATCATCCAATTGTTTACCTAATGTTTTCGACCCGTCTTTACTCAGCTTCTAGTTCACCATTTAAGTCAAACTGGAACTCCAATATATACCCTAAATGTATCTGGGCTTATTTTGTAATTCTTGAAAAGTAAATATGTAAAATATTATGAATTCATAGTAAAAAAAAAAAAAAAAGAGAGATGATTTCCATCTTCAGCCATAGCATATGAATAAACGTTAAAGATTTTTATGTGATTATTCTTTCGCTTAAAAAAGCTATTTGTAATCCAATTGAAGTATAAATGGAGTATTACAAAATTTGTTTCTCTTTGTGTTAAGTCCATGTCCTCAAAAGTAGTTGATTAGCTGTTAACATAGTTTGCAGTTGAGGGAAGATAGGCTTTTAGCAGCCTACGTTATCAAAAACTCAAACATTACTTCTTCCTCTGTAATTGGTGTCTTAATGAATTATTGAATCTTGTACATATTTGTTTGCCTTATTAAGAGTAAGATCTTGCAAACAGGGTTTCTTATTTTTTTTACTTTTTTTTTTCATTGCTGGAGTCCCCTTGCATTAGTATTCATTCTGGTTTGTTTGTTTTGTTTTTATTGATGGTTATCTTTCTGGTGGTGTGCCATGGTGGCAGGCACTGTGGTTCTTTTTTGTGCCTTTGTATTCCAAGACCCTCTACATTTGCTGATAATGGCACGGGGCTCTGATATGCTTGCCAGGTTTCGCCCTATTCGTTCAGAAAAGTGTGAACTAAGTCCCACACCGGTTACACAAAGTGATGCATGATATTTTATTATCTACTCCTAATAGGTTAACCTTTTGATATGGAACCCTAATTTGTTGATATTTTATTATCTACTCCTTATTTCCTTTCTGTCATTGCTTAAGATTACCTGCAGGCTAGTCCTTTCATATTTAAGAAAGTTGTTTCCCAATCCCTCGTTTCTATCTCAGTTGATTCTTTCTTAGGGTAGTATTTTGGCTCCTTTAATTTGTGTTTTAATTCTTGGTTTGCTGTATTTTTTATTTTTGTAATCACAATTAAGTTTCTAGTCCATAGTTCGTATAATAGAATTTTCCCAGGAACATAGTTCAACTCAAATTCGGTTCTACATATAATATACCCAATGATCAAAGAAACTTTGATTATTTCTACAATAGGGTGATTGTTTGTTTTAATTCCTTCTTTCTTTTCACTATTCGAGTCTCAAATCACATTCCATTTGTAGTTTCTAACACTACAAAAAGTTTGATTTCAATCCCTATCTCTATCTCACTCACATTATAGAGCAGCAATCACTCTTCTAGTCAACCCATATGCTCGACGTTTCTCATCATAGATAACTGGTCAAATGAACTTATCAGTTTCCTAAAAAGAAAGGGTTAGGATTTTCCACACAGTTGAACATGGCAAAACTTGATTTTGGTACGTACAAGGCATGCTAATACTTTATTAATCTGATATATGTTTACACACAAAAAGGGCTTCTAAAATGAGAGCTTCTCATATATTCTTTTGCCAAAGTTAGGGTTTATCTAATCTTTGGGACCACTTTTCCAATATCTTCCTTGGATTGAGTTGCAACTTGTGGACAGTGGGAATCATGAGGGAAAGTGCTGATGAACATCTTTTCATTTCCTCAGATAAAAGGTTGGAAACATTAACTTTAAAGTAGGTTAAATTATATAGAGCTACACCTATTACACTAGGTCAAATCCAAGCACATTTCACTGGGGCCCGTTTGATTGCAAAAGTGAAATTTGGGTGGAAAGAAAATGAATTACAAGGAATTGAATTGCCTAGAATTGTTTTCCTGGGAATTGTCAATTAATTGTGTTTGATTAGTATAATTTTCTACCTAGAAAAAGTTGAAATTCTGGATCTTTTGATTTTCGTTTGACTTTGTTTTCCATGAAAATTGTCCATTAAAGGGAATTTGTTTTCACAATTGTCCATAAAATTTGTTTTCATTGCAAAAAATAAATAAATAAAATACTGGAAACCATTCCCACTAAAGTGGTTGGAAAACCAATTTAACAAAATCATGGAAAAAGGGGTCACGTGGGGGGTGGGAGAAGAATATTTTCCATGAAAAATTTTGACTATCAAA
Organism: Fraxinus platypoda; assembly: GCA_903798405.1. Classification (NCBI taxonomy): domain Eukaryota; kingdom Viridiplantae; phylum Streptophyta; class Magnoliopsida; order Lamiales; family Oleaceae; genus Fraxinus; species Fraxinus platypoda. The sequence continues at coordinate 14,719 of CAIGRT010108953.1, read as the reverse complement.
CATGGCAAAAGTGGGAAATAGAATTTCAATTCTATTTTTCATGGAGAAAAAGGGCCTATCAAACAGGCTAATATTAGATTATTCATTTGTTGAATATGTGTGCTCTCATACTTTATGAGAAGTTCTGTTGAATAACTAAAAGAGCATATTTTTTAACAATTATGCTACGTGTACATCATCTTTTACATTATTGTTTACATTGTGCCATGCGACAGCTTGCTATTGGACAGTTTAAAAAAATATCTTTTCCCGCCTACAATTTTTTGAAAACATCGGTGATATCAAACTAAGTATACATCAAAGAATGTGCACTTAGTATTATTGATTTTTTAAACACACATAATGGGTCATCATTCAAATATGTTGAGTATAGAGAAAACTAAAATGAGTAAAAGAGAAGGTACATTTGAATTTGAACTTGTGTAATAGGAAATAATGTTTTTAGAAGGTATAACTAACTTCAATTAATTCAAATCGTTGTGAACTGCAAACGATACTAAAACTGTGTATTAGGTTAGAGAACATGTTTGCCAAAACCTAAGAAAAGTAAAAGCATTTAAAAGTAATATTTTGTCCATACGCACAACGGGGAGAAAATATCACACTTCTAACAATAATGTGAAAACATAGTAGGTGTAAAGTGCAAACATTTGTCTAAATTTAAAAGTAAGTGTTAGGTAACTTTTTTTTTTCTTTTGTAATCATGTTTACCAAAAATATAAAAGGAACATTTAGTACAAACAATTATTTTTTGGGACTAATTTATTTGTACAATGTTGACAATATTGTAGATGACAAAAAAAAATGTTCATTGAAAAGATAAGTTGTTTTTCTAAATTGTTCAATGACGACATGTCACATGACATATTGTCAACAATGTTGTTGATTTTACATTTTTAAGTCAGTCTTTACTTTCCGAAAAGTAAATTTAATTTTTTGAGGCTTAGCCAAACATTTAATAATAGGTATTTTTTAAATGGTGAAATTTTAAGATTAGTAATTTATTTAATTTTAAGTCGAGAGCTACTTTCAAATTGAGTTTCAATTAGTTACTTTCAAATAAGTAATTTTTTTTTTTTTTTTTTACGAAAAAGCAAGGGATAAAGTAAGTTATCCAAACAGGTTTGAAAATAAGGAAAAAAAAAAAGATCAAAGAAAACTATATCTAAAGAATGGGATATAGAATTACTTTCACAAAAGTTATATCTTATATTTATTATTTAATTTATGCTCGTTGATGAGATGACGACATAAAGAAATTAAAGTTGTCACTTGAAAGTAAAGAAGAGATACACACTTTGGAATCGGTTGCATATTAGTTGAATATGAAATTTATAGTATCTTGAGTTCATTGTGTTACAACTTACGAGAAGAGAATGGGATTAATCAAAACATTCACAATTTGAAAGAATAATCTATTAGATAATTGTACAAGCTATTCCTTAATTTGTGCAATTGTGAGAAATTGCAGCTGCAGTCCTCAATCTATAGCGCCTCCTGCACTTCTAATCTCCACTTTTTTTCTTGGCATTATGCTCCCCAATCAATCATAACGCGCATAGCAGCAGCCATCGAGGAGTTGAAGATCGAATATCCAAATAGTACTATTCTCCATGGTAGTTACTACAATGCCTTCCTCCGGGTTTTATCTAGAGCCAGCCCAATGTCTTGGTAAGGGAACAAAGATTAATATGACTATTTTTTGAATAATACTACCTTGCCAGAAAGTAGGTGATAAATATGACGACATAAAAGATGTTGACAAGATGTGATTGGACAAAAAAACTGACTATATTTTATGATAGGTTGCCATGTGGCATTAAGTCATCGTCTTCTCATGCAAACTATGAAAATAAAAGAACGATGAAGACTAGCCAGGAAATCAAAAGATATGATGATTATTTATACAAATGTCAAATTAGTAGTAAAAAATAAGTGAATTTATTGCAAATAAAAATGAATATGGATAAATGCTCAGGTCACATTCTGAAAAGACACCAGTTTTTAGTTGTAAAGAAGCTGTAGAAGCAGAATCCTATGAAGAAAAAAAATAAATTTTAGGCAGACAGCAACAGTTATGCAGGTCATGTACAGAAACCAAATTCTAAAATGCATTAAATAGTCTTGTTAATTTGCTTCAGATGAAAATAAGCAAGTTGTTCCCTATGGAGAGTATCAGCAGCCTGCTTCCCTAAATGAAGACTTTGTTCGGAGACAAAGTTAACATTCATCGTACATTTACCCTTGGTCTCCGGTATCTCTCGTCGTCCAGATAACTGTCTGATCGATTACCAAAATTATCAGATTTTCCTCCTTGCTTATTAAATGATCCACCTCGTCTCAGGCTTCGGAACTTTGCCGAGCCACTATCTCTAGCATTCATTCCATGCTCATAACCATTCTCTCGAGTACCTCTATCATAACGAGGACCTTGGGAAGATCTGTTAACATCATCCCTCGGAGAGTTTTTCCGATACCCCATCATACCCCGGCCAGTTAAAGATTTTCCTTGGCGATTCAGGCCTGCTTTTTTACCTCTTCGTTCATCTCCACGATAACCTAGGTCATCATCAGATTCTGAGTCAGAAAAAGGTTCAGCTCCAATATTAGATTTTCCTCGTCTTTCAAATGCAATTCTGTTAGAACCCCGGTTTTTTCCTTCATTTTGCCTGGATTTAAAAGTTTTATCCCCGCCCGAGCTGTACCCAAGGTCATCGTCTGAACCAAAACTTAGGGCACGTCTGTCTCTAGTTCTTTGTTTAAAATTAGCAACATGGGTTGATTTCCAATTCGGATGAACTGGAAGGTCATCATCAGAATCAAAGTCTACTTCAGCATCCTCAGAGCCAGAGAATGACCCTTTGTGATGTGATGGTTTCTTGCTGTGCATTCGAGAACTAGTTCTACCATGAGCATTCCTATTCCTGTCACTGCTTTCTATATCTTCAGATTCAGAGTCCGATTCAAGTTCGGAGAAATCTATTCGAGAAGTCTTCGACGCCTCATTTCGAGTATCTAACTCGTAATTGTCAACATCATCTTCATCATCAAAATCGTTGAATCCTGTTCTAGGTTTATTGGAATACTCTGGTTCATCCATCCTTGGAGGCCTGCTGCTTTTGTAGAAACCATCTTCATTTCCTTTAGAAATTTCGCCAATGGCTTGCCGACTTAACGGAAAATCATCACCCGGTTTCTTAGAATCAGCATACTCAAATGAAGCTACATCTGCTCCATCCGATTCATTGTCATCAAAATCAAAATTCCATGCATTAGAAACCTCTTCCCTGCTAGAGATCTTTTCCGTCCTGAACCTGCTACCATGTCTCTTTTCGGGAAATTGGGGCTCTGTATATGTATCAGCTGGGCGATTGTGCTCACAATGAAAACATACTGTGTTTCTCCTATAGTTCAAGAAATTGCACCTGTCAAAGCACAGGATCAGCCACTACATGAAACTCTAGAGCAGTAAGCTTAAAGCACTTATATAATATTAAGAGTAATGCTATTTGTACATCATGGTTTACATAATAATGTGGATTATATTATTTGATTTGTAACTGACTTCTTTTTTTCCTCTGTTTTTTTCCTCTCTCTCTCTCTTCCATGCCATCATTCTGTACATCAATCTGTAAATCATGATGTACAAATATCATTACTCTAATATTAAGGTCCAATATTGAAGGATGGAGGACCCTCCACTGGTTCAGAAACAGTTGCTCCTACAACTGTACTGTGTCGTACATGTAATAAAACATTACATGCATGTTTGTTATGCAGTATCATGGACAAAATAACAAACAAAATTATTTAGCTTCTTTTTGTTCTTTGATACCATCCAGAACTATTCAATACTCCCAACCTAAGATGCCATAAGGAGATATTAGGTACATCGGACAGGACAAGATATAATGAAGGGGCACAAGTGAATATTTCTAAGAGGTCTTGTCTAATTTTTATTGATAAATAAGAAGACCACTCATCCAAATCAACACAAGCTTTCAGCCTGTAGAAGATATTTTCCAGTATTTTTGAAACCAGCTCGTAAGTTTGAATTCCTTCTCTTATAGGGTACATGACAACAAGATAATCAAAGTAGAGAACTCCAAGTAGCATAGGGAAAGAGAAAAGTGGATACATACTGGGGGCACTCCCATTCCCCTGGAAGCAACTGTCTTTTAGGGCGCTTGGCGTCACATTGCAGGCAGACAGTATTTTTTGCAAAATTCATAAAGTCGCACCTGAGACAATAACTAATATTAACAATATGCAGCAAATAAATATGATTTTTGAATTAGAAAACTGTTTTTGCTGTAGGAGAACCAACAAAGTGCTATTGAGAAAGATATATTAGTGAAAGAAGATGCAAATATGAATCAATGAGACAAAGCACAAAAAATAACTGAACTACAGGCAGTGAAACCTACTTCGGACAAAGCCAATCGCCCTTTTTCATTTCAATGTCATCACGTCCGACTCGCTTCTTTGGAGGGGGAGGTGGTTGCTTCACCTTCGGCGGAGGCTTCTTAATAACAGGCGGAGGAAGATTTGGATCTATAGGAACTGAACCTAACTTGACTACCTCATGGATCAACTTACGGACAACAGTCTTCACAGATTTCATTTTCAAAAGGGACATATTACTGACTGATCCATTCACTGGATCAAAACCATATGTCAGTAGGACTCGCATGACATCAATAGTCCTTGGTTCATCCTCTTTATTTGTGAGAATATATGCTTTTTCACAAGAACTCCTCAAACTGCAGGAACTGCAGACCTGAAATATGAAAAATAATAAGAAATGGTGTAACTTCTTATAACAATTTATTCACTGATTATAACTGATAAACCTAATTAAAGATGATAACTGCAGCAAAAGTACATGGATATGTTTAGCATTATTAAGCAATAATGGACTCTATAAACCAGAATGTGATATCTCTCCCTTGTTAACAATGTTGTTTCAGAATTTATTCTTTTCACACAACCCACGTGGATACAGAGTACTTATCTCAATTTTTGGAGAACCAGTACAATTGTGAACATGGAAATGAAATGCGAATTGTAAATCAGCACTCATTCTCCCCTTTATGATTGTTAAAGTGTTATTGCAAATGAGTGTTTTCAATTTGACGGTGTGGCCAGCCTCACATGTCAGATTAAACCAAGAGGCCAAAGGAAAGGTGCATTGGCTTTAAACTCAAAAACACAATCAAATTCCAAAATCTGGGATTTAAAATTCAGTAGTATAATGAGGTTGTCATAACATTGTTTTCAAATTTACCTTTATTCAAAACATAACCATTAAAATTTGTATTAATGTTATTCCGTGAAAGAACTCTGTACGGAAGTTTCTAATTACTGGTATGATTTGGTTTCTGAACCATAAAAATCAATAAAAAGGATCCAATTGAACAAAGCAAAACCCAGAATATTATAATCTTCTCATCAGAATGAAGTGAATGTGCTGCCAAGCTTTCTATCATTTGAGATCTATATATTTTGCTGCATAGAATATATCTTATTGTCATGCAAGGAATGTAATAATAAAGGCAAGAAGCTTTATTTTTTTGCTTTGCCTTGATTCTTCAATCTATTTATAATAACCCCATGCAAATGCTTACTGGATTTGTACTATCTCGTGAAATTAAAATTGAGTGCAGACTTTTAAGACTTACATCTCCTTCATCCAAATGCACATGCTTCCTCAACAATTTTGCAGAAAAAACCACCCTTTTGTCTGTACTAGGGCATCCATAACCAACCAAGATTTGGATATCCTGTCTTGACAATGACCTGAAATCAATTTTTGTTCTAAGCATGTCTCAAGCAATGTGGCACTTGTAAAATGACAGCAACAGACTATGCACAATAAATTCACAACCCGCCACTAACACAAAACATGAACTAAAAAAATAATAGTAGTTCAAAAAGCTTTTTAACCCTACAGCAATAAATGATTAGCATAAAAAACTAACTTTATAGGCAAATAATGTGTGTGCATAATTACTTCAATAGTGTAATTTATAAATTGTATACTGTTTTTCTGCTTTCCAGAAAAATGATGTACCTATACTAAGGCAGCGTATATAGAACACTAATTATTCTATGTTTATGTTATGTAGATTGGTCAATCAATCTAGCACTCCTTTTTCATGCTATATCTTCTCTCACGGGTCAAGAAATGAAAACACACGGATCCCAAACAAGAGAAAAAGGGAACACGAAACGTCATTACCAAAAGGGTTGTGGCTTAAGGTCTCTTCTTTTGTATTCTCTTTTCTTGTCTGTGTAATGGGAATATGTATAATGAGATTGCAATGTTTCAACAGGATATAATAACCATTAGGCAAATGAATTAGTTAGATGAATCCTCTCTAATTCTTGTATAGAGAGGTCACAGAGTATCCAGATAACAAGATGGAGCACAATGCTCCATTCAAGTGGTCTTTCCAACTTCTTCAACACCCAAACGGAGACTGGGACTTTCTGTCACATACGTTAAATCACAAGCCACTAAGGCAGTGTACACCAACAAAGTTTATCCTATTGACATCTTTTCTTCGTAATAATAACAGTTCTGTATCTTGTACCCTTTATATCCCCTCTCCCCCCACCTCTAGGAAAGAAACGGAAAAACAAATTCACTTAAATTAAAACAGAATCAATGTAAATTTCTTCTTTCTTACCCAAATCATCACCAAGGGCAAGATGCTACCTTAAACTGAAACTCCTTCCCCAATTGCGGAATTGAATGTGAATATAGGTAAATTAAAATTTGATTTTACTATACATCTCTTTTGAAGGAAAATTAACTTTTAAACCATTTGTCAAAAACAGAAACTAAGGCCCAAAAAAAAACATCATATGAAGCATAATATTGCATTTTCAGCAATTAGACATGTCATCAAACACCATAGTCTCAAATCAATCAACATTCTTCTACTAATCAAACAATATTACAGCACATGAAATACACGCACAAACATGTATATAAATGTGTTACTACTAAATATATACTATGCACTAAAATTGACCTCAAGATATCGAAGCGGTCTTTGCCGAAATTGAGGACAGCAGTCTGTACACTCTTAAAATCCCGGGTAAAATCAGCTACTTTGTCCTCAGCAGCTTCAGATACATCAAAGCCTAACTTTTCCATCATACCATCCTCATCTTTCCTCCTGTGATCAAAATAATTCTGCTGCACCAGCCTCTCCAGCAGTTCTATCCACTCAGGCCACGGGTGCACCAACTCCACCTCCCGTTTCACATTCGCTGACAACCCTTCACTACTATTCTCATCCTTAATCTCTTGTACAAATCCAGACTGAAGTTCCTCTTCTGAGTCAGCCTTGGATGAATCCCGGTTTGGCTCAGTGGGGTTTTGCTTCTTGGATTCGCGCCAAGCGCGGATGCGCTGCAAAGTTTGGTCCTTTTCGGCCCGTTGTTTATCGATGGCGTCAATTTGTTCGAAGACGAAGCTCATCCGAGCTGACAAGGAGGTGGGTTGCGCGGCAACGGGGGCGGGATTGGATTGTGCGGAATCCGAACTGGAGAGGGAAGATAAGGGTTTTTTGGGAATTTTGTAGAGGAGGAAAGGGTGAGGTATTGCAATTGGGTGGCATTTTAGGCGCCTGAGGAGAAGGTGAGAGAAGACCATTTCTTGTTTTAGAGAGGAAAACAAGTAGAAAACTAAAACCCTGCCATGGAACATTTAGGCCGATAGCTCATAGCTTAAACCCTTGACACTGCACTTTGATACACTTGAACTGGAAGAAATTTATACTTTCCTTCACAATATTTTCTCATAATTACAAAACAAAATTCTCCAAAATTGTTTTAGACCATTGTTTTAAAATTGGGTCCGAGAATTGGCTTGGAAAAAAAAAAGACGATTAAGTTGAATCGAGTCTAATCGAATTTAGTCGATAATAAAGTTTACGACACCATGTCGATAACTAATACTTCTTAGCACTAACTTATTTGCTTTATTGAAATTTAAAAACTCATTTTCATTAAAATATGATAACCCTGGGCACATGACGAAGTTGAATTTCGAATAGGTGATTTCCCCTATCGTCAAATCTGGTCATTTTCGATATTGTCAATCAAGATGGTAAACATATTATTATCACAAACACTATCAAATTGTTTAGAATATGATTTCTAAGCTATTCTTCCAATGTTCATTCAATTCATCCATTTGGGGTCACGTTAGAGCATGGTTGGGGATTACACGCTCAATGACGACTATTGGCAGTGCACTAAAATGGATTAAAAATGAGGCACGCGAGAAATCTAGGCATAGCAAAGCAAAGAGAATTGTTCTTGCATGTACCATCTACGAAATATGGACAATTAGAAACAGGAAAATCTTTGAGGATCTACAACCAAGTGGATAGCATTATTCGAAAGATCAAAACACATGTATACAAGGTAATATTTACATTGCACCATCATGTTTTTATTCAATTTGAAACTTATGCGATTGGACTTTAATTTGTAATCGTTGTCCGTTGATACATCTTTTGATGTTCGTTGCTAGGGGATGCCCGAAGTAATTGTACTCGTCCCTATCAATATATATTCATATTAACTGATAAAAAAAAATAGTTTAGAGTAAAGTTGCTTGAATATTACGGCCAATGGGACCGAGACTTGCAAAAATGAAGTGATTTTTTTCAAATGGTTCCATTGGACGGGGGAATATTCAATCACACAAATTACATAAAATCGCAATTTTTTGAACTCACAATGCAAAACTCTTTTAGAAATACTTTGTACTATGATTTTAGAGGCTGACCGACTCGGTCCCAAAACCAATTCTAGGTTTTACCGGGCCAAACTGGTTTTGATAGAATTGGTCTGGTCTCAATATTACAAGTTTCTTTATTTGTTATAATTAGTCAAGTATAAAGAAGATTCTGTAGCTTTCGCCACCTAGCTTGAACCGCACTTTGAGTGTACACATCGGTTAGGTTAGACGACATGGCATTTAGGTCGACTTTGGACAGTATTAGAACCAACATGTGAGATAAGATAGTCTTAAATCGAATCATTTATTCTATGTCGTATAATTTATGATGTTGCACTATTATACATTATTGTAAATGAGAATACATCAATCTGTGTTACCATTTTCCCTCATCAAACCTTCTTCGACACTAAAAGAAATGTAAGGAATATGCATACAAATACAATATCTCTAAACAGAAAAGCTTCAGATTGACACACTGTTGGGAATTCCCTTGCCAGTAAGTCCCTCTTCACTTGAAGGATAAAGTAAAGTGTATGGAACATTCACTGGTCCAACCCGGTTTCTCCATTTTTTGTCGTTGTTCATCTGTTTGATTCGTTCCTCTACTTCCTTCAACTTCGTCCCAAATCTGTTGAAAGCTTCAAGTGGTTCCACATCCTTAGTCCATTCAAGAGTGTCTCTCTGTCCAAGGTAAACCTCGTCCGATGAATGCCTTGACAAAATTTCTATCAAGGAAATGCCCAGTAATGTCTGTAGCCGAGCAGTAATTGTCTTCAGGAAAACCTTATCCGGGTTCGTCTTGAGCTCATCATAATCGGGAGTTCCAGGTTCCGGCATGAACCTCCTACTCAAGGTAGGACGAACCGGGAGATAGCCAGCATAGGGATACTGCCCAAAATTGACTGCAGCATGAAGAGCAGATGCAATCCATATTACAGTAGTGCAGGAGTCGACTAGTTCGTCTCGAGTCTGCAATTTAGGCCACCAGGGCTCGTTCTTTTTGTCTCCATGTCCCTTTTCCCGGACTTCGGTCCACCAGGATTGAAGTTCAGTGTCTTTCTGAACCAAAATGTCTGATGTATAGTAGAAGTTGCAGTAGTCCTGTACCCATGTTTTTATTGCTGACCAGATCTCGAGTCCATCAACAGCATAAGGATAGTCTTCGATCAATAGACGAAGACCATGTGGTGAATTCGAGTCCTCCACTGCCATTCCTCTGAAAAAAAAAATTGATCGAATTGTTAAACATATGAACAAAAATACGATATTACTTCCATAATAGTGTAATTGTGTTTTCTCATAATTAGTATTTTACCTCTTAAGTAGATCAGCAGGGAGTCCTTGTTCTGTGAAAACCCAGTCCTTATAAATTACAGCTGACATTTCCATGGAATACTTTGCCGGAAAAACTGTTGCCTCAAGGATTCCTCCAGCGTTAATCAAGATTTGTCGTGCCACAGCATTTATGTTCATTGTGTCACGGAAGTGAGGATGAAGAAGCTTATGGATAGGGTGAAGCACACTTAGCTGCCTATTTGTTGCAATCACGAATGGCTCAATTGAAGCATGTGTATTTAACCTGGCAGCGAATCCACATAAATCAAATGCCAGTTTAAGATTAATGAGTGCGAAACAAAGTATTTTATCGTATTTTGTTACCAGTGGCTAATTAACTGATGAACACCAGAGTCATTGATGGCAACATAAGCTTTAGCCAATTGCCATATAGAACTGTCGATCCCGTGCTCAGCAGGTAAGTATACTTTGCTAATGGCACCGAACTGGTATCCATCCGGATGTGGTAAGCTCAGTTCAATTGCTAATGGCTTCAAACTTCCGTCTTTTTGCAAGAAAAGTAGAGTTCTTGAGGCATAAGTCTTTGTGGTAGTCGAGTTTATTCGCCTTAAATAAGGCATAAGTGTATCATGGTGGTTCAATATGAATAGCTTGTTCGTCTTGATTGCCTGTTAATAAAATTATACATCATTATCATTTTCTAGAATTAATGAGTCAAAACTTCTATAATTCAGAAGCTGAATTTTAGTTGGATCATATGAGTCGAAAAGAAATAAGCCACTTCAAATTACCTCGTCAATTGTTAGTCCGTCCAACTTATTCTCTATGTGGCCTCTTGCTATTGTGCTAGTTTGCTCACCGTAGAGATTCGGATCCAGCTTACTTGTCGGAGGAAACTCCTGCGAGTTAGAAAGTAAAATAAAATTGACAATGCATTAGGCTTGTACTTTGAAGTCTCGACATAATTATAAGAAAGAAAAGTAAGCTAATATTTTGTGCATTGCATATTCAGTATAGTCTAATACTGTATACCAAACATGCACTCAATGCACCTGGAGACGGCTAATTGTGACAGGGTTCACTCCTGCCAACATCTCTCTCGCGAATTCTTCGTCTGTTCTCCATGCAGATTTATCATCTGTTACAACACAAAGGCACATAACAATTAGTGTGATTGAGAGAAAGGGAGAGGAGGGATGGGGAGAAGGAGATGAACATAACTTAGGCGTGTCGTGTACCTTTGATAACCCGAGGCAATGGGAATTTGAAAAGCCCTTCGCCATCACTTCGAAGAAGTTCCTTTAGCATCTCCAAGGGAATGTTTTTGAAAATATTGTTTAGCAAATGACCTTCTGGTAGCTTGAACCCTCCTTCATAGATTTGAAGTACATCTTCGAAGCTGTCAAACTCATTACGAATACTGTCACATAGATCCTCAAACTCCGGGAGAAGAAACTGAACGACGGATTTTAGTGCATAAGCAAGAAAATCCGACATCTTCAAGTGTCCAAAACGTTCATCTCTTGGAACGTAAATATCTAAGCTCGTAAGCAGTGGAATCCTGCTCTCAGAATTCGGATCTGCCGATATAATATTGAAGACACAATGTGATCAACTTACGTAATGCTTGTGTCGAAATTGTAATGAAATGGATGCATCATAAGATTCATAACCTTACCTGTCTTCGTTGGAGGACGACCGGTTCTTCCCCTGCGAGGATATGGATACTCCACGGATCCTCCAAGGACCGGCCTAGCATAATCGGAACCTTTATCAGGATCTCCTAAATCATTGTAGTAAGCATAGTCATATACCCTGTCCCATTCTTCAAGTTGCCCACTTCCATTTCCTCTCAAGTTAACTAATTCTTCTTCTCTGTATTTGACTAGTGGTTCCGGTGTTTCGCTTGGAAGATAGGTCTGCAGCAAGTAATAAACTTTTTATGGACTATAGAGGCATGAATAATATACTTTTTCTTCGTTAAAGTGAAAACGTGCCACTACAACAAGTGGACATAACTATTGTGTCGAGGGGTCGATATAAACTTATGCCTGCACTTTACTTGTTATTGCTTTAACAATTGAGATTAGAGTTCAATCCCTAATAGCAAGTGAATTTGACCTTCAAAAATTATGAAAGTATGCTGGCAGCGATAGAGGAGTTGGCGGTGAGTAGTGTTGTCCATCCACTAAATTTTTGACGTCTCGTCACATCAGTTATTGTTAGCAAATGAGAAGTCGTAATTTCAAGGTGATATCACTTGTAATATACCGTGTTCGTATCTTTCCATTTGCCAACAAGAACTGATGTGCCTAGGTGTCAAAAATTTAGTCGGAAACAGCTATACGTGGATAGCATATCTCAACTTGAGGGGGGCAGAGTACCTGATTTGTGAAGAAAATGCGGTCAGTTTTGTACTTCTCAGCAGGATAAANATATACCGTGTTCGTATCTTTCCATTTGCCAACAAGAACTGATGTGCCTAGGTGTCAAAAATTTAGTCGGAAACAGCTATACGTGGATAGCATATCTCAACTTGAGGGGGGCAGAGTACCTGATTTGTGAAGAAAATGCGGTCAGTTTTGTACTTCTCAGCAGGATAAACCCAAGAGTTGCAAACAAAGTGGACGGGACCATCATGTCCAGGAACATCTTCAAGGGTAAGTGTCTTGAGGTAAAATTCAGTATGATGAAAATTTTGAATAATAAATGCCCCTGGAATTCCAATCTCTTCTTCTTCCCAATCAAATGTGACATCAAATGCAGAATCGCCAGGGGTTAAAGAGGTGAATGTAGTGATCCAATCCTCCAAGTATGCTGCTCTTCCTAGCTTTCCTTTCAACTTATTTTCTGTAATAACAAACCATGCATGTTCATTAGAATTTGCATGCTTAGAGCATGTTTGGCTAATGTTAAAGTGTTTACTTATAAGTATATAAGTAAGTTTGTCAATGGACGTAGCTTTTACGCTACTTCAAATAAATTTTATATTCAAGTAATATTTGAATTAGTTCTTTTCATTAAGGTGAGTGTTTGGTAGGGTAAACTTTGACTAAAGAAAAGGAATATATGATACAATATACAAAATATATCATTAATAAAAGGTTGAAAATTGAAATAATAACTTGACAAAATAAATTGGGATATAAATATGGCAATAAGGTTTGAGACCTTTTCAATGGTTAGAATGTGGTGCAATTGTGGTGCCAATATAATCTCTCTTCTCTATGATTGTCGTAGGGCTAATCATATTGCTACTATACTTTCTTTTTTTATACCACTTTTAATTGTACTAAACATTTTCGACTTTTGCTCATTCGTCGTGTTTATATCTTCAACATTTTTTCATCGTATGTCATTACAATGGCGTAAAAAGACTTATTAGTCGCTTATAATATTAAATAAAAAAGATTCAAAAGCGCAACATAATATTTGCCTTTCATTTCAAAGCATTTTAGCAAATATTTTGGCAAAAACAATTATCGAGGACAGATATAGATTAAAGATAAAAATGTGATGAAAAGGATGTGGATAAAAATACGAGAAGAGATCGCCCCTGTTTGAAGGCCACTATAAAGAGAAATTGAGGGAAAAATAATGTTTTGAATGTTGATTTTTTGGAGAATGTGCAGTTAAAAGGTGTGAAAAGTTTTGGATATACTCGTAAAATATTTTATTGTGTAAATGTGTGGTTGAAAATTAGTATGAGAAATAAAGAGAGTCAAATATGGGCTCATTTTGCGTGGGGGAGACAATACGAGAGATGGTGAAAGTTAGTCCAAGTATTTGGAAATATTTGCTGGTCATTTCTCAAATCACCCAATTAGTCTAGTCACAGGTTTGAATATTGTGGATATCAAACGGTTAGTGTCAACTTGTTCTTACTTGGCACTAGAAATATTTACAAAATCCTATAGATTATAGGTTATATGTCAAAGATGTTGCGTATTTGGATTCGAGGGCTTGTGATTTCTAATTTGGTCATGGAATGATACTGTGGATGGTTAATGTCCAACTATATATGTTTAATATTTATTAATCGTCTCATCTAAAATCATAAACAGTCAGAAAATTTATTTAAATCTTATTTTCAACAAGTCTCTTTAAATTCGGATCAAATTCGTCCGGCGCATAATTTTTGTAAATAGTTTATAGTGAAACTTGAGCCTAATTATTTTTCAAATTCACAACACTAGGGTCCGTTTGATTACAAGAATAGAATATGGGATGGAAAGAAAATAAAATTCAGGGAATTGAATTGCCTAGAACTTAATTGTATTTGATTGGTATAATTTTTCACCTGAAAAATATTGAAATTTTGGATATTTTGGTGTTTGTTTGACTTTGTTTTTCATGAAAATTGTTCATTAAAGAGATAGAATTTGTTACAATTGGAGGATAAAATTTGTTTTAATTAGGCCGGGCGTGGTTTGGTTTGGGTTGGTTTCGACCTCAACCCGAAACCAAAACCAAAACCAAAATCAAAACCAAAGTAGTCGGTTTGGGTGAATTTAAAACCAAAACCAACCCACTCTCTTTCTTAAACTGAACCAACCCAAACCACATCGGTTTGGTTTGGTTTCTCGGTTTGGATTTTTAGATAATATTGTATTCTAATTTATAAAGAATAGACACAAACAGTGAACAAGAGATCAATAA
>CAIGRT010108936.1:0-18224 GCA_903798405.1 Fraxinus platypoda | reverse complement strand
TATGATAAATACAAAATAATTAAGAAATTTAAAAAAATAAGAAAAAAATACTAAATTAAATTAAATACAAATTAATAACCAAAAATAAAAAATAAAAAATAAATGAAAGAAAATTATAAAAATATAAAAAATAGAGCAAGAATATTAAAAAAGTATTTTGAATTGAAAAAAAAAATTATAATAAGAAGAAAAAATTAAAAATTATTAAAAAAAGAAATTATAAAAATTAAATAAAGAATATAAATATTATTTAATTAAAATTGAAAAAAAATAAATATTTGTTTTAAAAATAATATTTAATTGAAAATAATTTTAAATTGAAAAAAAATAGAAGGAAAAAAAAAAAGAATTTGGTAATTTGTTTAAAAAGAATATTTAATTCGATAATTTTCAATTTAAAATTCTTTTTAGTATTATTTATTTAACTTTAAAAAAGAATTAAAATTTCTTAATTTATAAATTTAAAAAAAAAAAGATCTGGACTGACTATTAATAGTCGGGTCTCGTGAACAGTCGTCGATTCGCTTCTCTAGCCCGAAAATCACCATTTTTTTATGAGAAAAATTTATTTCTCGACAAATTTAACACTTAAATCATTACTACACTCAATAATCTACATAAATAAATATCATAAATTCATAAATAAATATCATAAAATCCAAATTTTTTTGAAACATCATAAATGAAAATTCAATCTCATAATCTACAGAGAAAACTAATATTGTTGAAGATAATGTCGTCAGTGACTAGGTTATGTAGTGGTTGGACTGTGAGGATGACGATTTCGACTGGATCCCGACTGTTAGAAACTGTGTGATTTTGTTATTTTATTTTTTTCCATCTCCACTCAAATACTTTGCACAAAGATGGGGGTATTTTTGGCTCTCACTATTTAACTTTTCAATTTCAATTTTTTTTTTTTTAAAATGGTCAAAGGCTGGGAATATGTGTTTCTTGTATCAACCCGGATTCCAGTGGTGTCCCTCGGTCGACTTTTCCTTAGCAGTTACAACAAACCACCACTCGATCGATTCCTCCACCAGAAACGCCACCCCGCCACCGTATAAGAGAGAAAATGAATTCTCGTTTCATTTCTTCTGCCACTCGATCCCTCAAATACCGCAGCAACAAATCCCCCCTCTCCTTTCTCTCCCAAACGAATTATTGCTTCTCCTCTACCCCCACCCAAACTACCCCGCTGTCTGATTTCCAGAAATATCCTCCTACCCTCGATGGCTTGCGCCAGCGGCTCGAAGCTGAGTCACCGATCCTAGCCGACTTTACCAATCTCCAATCCGAAAACCATTACTCCGTTGAAGTTGGCACCAAAAAGAATCCTCTTCCCAAACCCAAATGGATGAAGGAATCGATCCCCGGGGGCGAAAAATATACCCAGATAAAGAAAAAATTGAGGGAATTGAAATTGCACACAGTATGTGAAGAAGCCAAGTGTCCTAATTTGGGGGAATGCTGGTCTGGCGGCGAAACCGGCACTGCCACTGCCACCATTATGATTCTTGGTGATACCTGCACTCGCGGTTGCAGGTAAAGTGTTCTATTTGAAAAATATTTCTGTACTGTTCTGGGTGATGAATATGATCGACTATTGAGATTAGATTAATGAAAATTTCTTGACGAAAGGAATATATTTGATTGGATTTAGTATATATTTTTTTATTTCATGATGAATTCTTGGCAATGGTCAAAACTGCATAAGAAAATATTCATATAGTTCTTTTCTTCCTGGGTTGGCGGCTAGGTGGGTTTGGAGCGGATTATTCGAATGCAAGTTATTACTTATGTGGAAAGCTGCTCACTTGATGTAGGTAGAAGTTCAGTGTAGAGAAAAACTCGAGGGAGGTGGTAGGTGCATTAAGCACATGGATAATGGTTGATAACTCTCTCCTAAGGAAAGTAGTCTGTTTGTTAAATTACCAGTGGAGACAAGTGACAACAACTAAGATATTCTTTGCTCAAAAGAAGGAAAAAAAAAAAAAAAAAGTTAAATTACCTCATGCCTCATGGTATGTGAAATGATTAGACAATATGAAGAAGTAAACTGTGAAGATGCTAATTGTGGGGTGACAATGGGACTCATTTTTATGTCTATCCTCTAGTGCAAGCTATTGAACTGCAAATGCATTGTCATTGTAAGTTTGAAGATTTTTAACATTTGTGGACTCTCGTATTATATCTTAAATTTTCAGATTCTGCAATGTGAAGACATCACGCACTCCGCCTCCTCCAGACCCTAATGAGCCCACAAACGTGGCTGAGGCAATTGCTTCATGGGGTTTGGATTATGTGGTGATTACTAGTGTCGATCGTGATGATTTACCAGATCAAGGTAGTGGCCATTTTGCTGAAACAGTGCAGAAGTTAAAGACATTGAAGCCAACCATGCTCATAGAAGCTTTGGGTATGAATTTATTGTGCTGCTATTTGCTTAAGTTGTTCAATATATGGATGTAGAAAATGAAGCATTCTGCAGCAAGTGGTGTAAAAGTAAGGAAATTGATATAGGTTTAGCTTCGTTAAAAAATTTATATCTAGCCTTAACATGAGCATTCTGCAGCAAGTGGAGTAAAAGTAAGGAAATTGCTTTGATTGATGGCCTTTATCAGTTATAGTAACTGAGCTGCTGATCCTTTGGTCAGTAACTTCTATAGGGAAACTCCCTGGAGAAGTTCAACCTGATCATTTTAGATGTAGGATACCTATCTAAAAGTTTACCCATTAATAATGTTCTTTTACTATTTGTGTATTGATATGAAAACAAGGATTGGTTTTACTGCCTATATGAAAAATGCATTCTGTTAACTGTTTTATGTTGAAATTGCAGTGCCTGATTTCCGAGGAGACTCTAGCTGCGTAGAGAAAGTTGCAAAATCTGGGTTAGATGTTTTTGCTCACAACATTGAAACTGTTGAGGAGCTTCAAAGTGTAGTACGCGATCACCGTGCTAACTTTAAGCAATCTATGGATGTTTTAGTAATGGCAAAGGACTATGCCCCTCCTGGTACGCTCACCAAAACGTCCGTAATGTTGGGGTGTGGAGAAACACCTGACCAAGTTGTGAAAACTATGGAGAAAGTGAGGGCAACTGGTGTTGATGTAATGACTTTTGGTCAGTACATGAGACCCTCGAAGCGTCACATGCCTGTATCTGAATACATAACTCTGGAGGCCTTTGAGAAGTATCGAGTTCTTGGCCTGCAAATGGTTGGTTCCTCTCCTTTGTCTTTCCTTTAAAAACGAAAGCTAGCTCGTTAATAGTGAGCTGGTAATTGCTAATTTCTAAAAGCTCTCTTCTAGCCATTTCTACGTGCTTTTCCAATTTGCGTTTTTACATTCTCTATCTGAATGCTACATTAATATGACTAGAATTTATTATTGTTGTAACTTGTACAATATGGAATATTGCCTGAAATACCATTTCTCTTCTGTTTTAATTTCTATATTCTACATTCTTTTGTGTTGCCCCATCAAATTTTGTTCAATTGGTATTATGAGATTGTAAGATTCTATTTTTGGGTTGCTAAAGAAGAATTAGAAACTGTTACTTATCACTATAACCTGTGTTCATTGCCAGATTCATTTTCTGTTACTAAAGGAGAACTTGAAATTGCTATTTATCTCCATATTTTGACTAAGTACTACGACTTTATTATTTTTTGCCACTCCTCTATAAAAAGAACATAAGCTTGTTTCTTAATTTGTTAGTTTAGATCTCAGTTCATGCATCTCGGACCCAAAATTCTTCCCGTTGCCTGAAAATGAAAAGTGAAAAACTAAATAAATTAATTGATGAAACCATTTCGTATGTGGCTATTCTTGGTGCTGGGTTGAAATTTTGTTGTATTTCCTTTCCTATCTTATTAAATCCTGTCATAACTTGATTACATTTTATGTGTGCCTGCACTCTGGCAAAATAATGATTTTATGAATCTGCTTTTGTTTTTAATCATAAAATGGCATTCAAACATAATATAACTATTCAAGATTTGTTCAATTTATTTGAAATAATTCGAGAACAATTTGTCTTCGTGCTTATGATGGTTTATAGATGTTAATAATGTGTAAGGTTGGCAATAATTAGTTAAGAATAAAGAATTGGATTGATGAAACTCTCCATCAGTGAACATGATGTCTCTTTGGATTTGTGGCAGGGATTTCGATATGTTGCATCTGGCCCCATGGTGAGGTCGTCGTACAAGGCGGGAGAGTTCTATATTAAATCCATGATAGAATCAGATCGTGCTTTGTCTTCTTCCTAGAAGTCATTAATCGGGTGTTTTATTGTCTTTATACCACTAAGTCGATCCTAATAGTATGACAGATGGAAAATGTTACATTTCTTCACTAGGTGACATTTATCCACTTCAAGAGGCTTTATCTTCTACACTAGAATCAGGATTGTGTTCCAATTATGCATTAATTTGTCCTTAAGAGTCACCTGGTAGAGAATTTGCTCATTGAAATGATGATATTACCTATGTATTCTTTATTTTTATTTTATTTTTGCCAGACATCAACACTGGTGTAAATTGTAATTAAATAATGGCAGATTTCATCTGTTGCCTTCATGAGGTAAATAGCTTCTGGTTTCTTNCTTAAGAGTCACCTGGTAGAGAATTTGCTCATTGAAATGATGATATTACCTATGTATTCTTTATTTTTATTTTATTTTTGCCAGACATCAACACTGGTGTAAATTGTAATTAAATAATGGCAGATTTCATCTGTTGCCTTCATGAGGTAAATAGCTTCTGGTTTCTTATACTTCGTGATTTCTTATGTTTCTTCGTGAGAGATGGTTACTTTTCATCGGTGAAATCTTAACATTCACGTCGCTCAATGTCTGTGTTGGCTTGGGATCGGTGACTGTCAGGCGCGTGGTGTTGACGGGATGATGGTCTAATGGGCACGTATAATTTAGGTGTTTAATAATTATACCCAAAAATAAAAATAAATGGACCCAATTATTAATTTGAGAACTACTTGAGGACTGAAATTGTATGCATGTTTATTGATAATCATGAAATATATTTTAGGTGTCAATTCTTTGTTATGTTGGCTTTTGTAAATATCCATAATACATTTCTGTAGTAATACTCGACGATTTGTCTAGAAATTTCACTTTGAAGGCCAGTAATAGACATGTAGGCTGTCCTAGGAGACCTGTCTTGGAACACAGCAACCGCCACAGAGCTCCTTTTCCATTTCCTCATCAATTGGCTCAAAGGTCCTCCACCCGTCTCCGTTTGAAGTCGTGTCGAAAACGTGCACCTGCGACCTCAATCTCGACGCCTCTCCGGGCATCCTATAGCCAGCCAGGAAGTACAACTTATTCCCTATCGGAGCCATGGTTAGGTACGACATTTTCATTGGTGGCCAACTTGATTCCTTCACATCAGGAGTGGAATTTGGAGACATACAATTCAAATTCGATCCACGAACCTCGTTCCACATGTTCAGTTTCTCATCGTATGCCTCGATGTGTCCCTTCCATGGCATAAAGCAATCCCCGGAACTGTAAAGCTTCCCATTCACATCAACAATCTGATATGGTGGAACATCCAATTCCCACATTCTTGCTTTGAAATCCCATTTATCGCATTGTGGGTCGTAAACCTCTGCAGAACTCCTTGTCATGACGTACGGTCCCTGAATGCGATCGACATTTCCTCTATGAGCAAATCCCCCTACAACATGAATTTTGCCTTGCCAGGTAACTCCAACACACTTGTACCTCATTGTGGACATGTTAGCCAAAGACTTCCATTCATCCAGAGCCGGATCGTAAACCTCCGCCAATGAAATGCCCTTGGGCAGGCCTAACGCGCTCTGTCCGCCTGCCACGTAAATTTTGCGGTCACATACAGTGCATGCAAAATTAATCCTTGGTATGCTTAAAGGTGCACAAACTTCCCATTCATCCGTCCTGACATTGTATCTATGGACGCAAGGAATGACCCTTTGTTCGATTTCTTTAACATTGTCAGTCTTGGGGTCTAATACCTTGAGACAAAGCCGGCCCCCGATTATATAAATATAGTCATCCAAAGAGACCATGGCGAAATCCTTGAGCACCTGGTTTTCGTCAAGTCCTGGAATAAAGGTGACGCGATGCCACGAATTGTTAGATAGATTGTAACAGTCGATGAAATTAGACATGTTCTCGTTAGGATCCTTTGCGCAAAACGAGACATATATTCGACAACAATCAGTTGATGAAGTCTCAAGTCGCAAAAGAGAGTCCATTGGGACGAAGAGGAGGAGATAATTATTGGCCTCTTCTTGTGTAGAGGCCCGGAAGTGATTTGTGTGGGTTCGAGTGGCTAATATAGTACCAAAAGACGGATTTTACAAAGACATCAGAAAACATGGTTTCTGTAAGTATCCATGAATATACGATATATTCTAGGAATTTGTAGATCAATTCTATGATTTTTCTTGTTGTAAGAATTCTTTTGTATTTGATTATCCAAACTGAGAAGCAGAAAAACAATTTGGCAACATTGTTGGTTGATTCTCTTCCGGTTCTTTTCAATAATGCTGCCAGGGATTTTCCCTATGTTTTCCAAATCTGGTTAACACTATTTTATTAGCCTTACTTGAAAGTAGATCTGTGTTGAGGGATGGAGACTAACCATTGAGAGTTGGAATACTCGCCAGATTCTTGGCTGGTCTACTTATCATGTGTTTTCACTCGTATCAGCAGTTGAACTGAACAAATTTTACATAAGACAAGTTTTAATTTAAGCTCGATTTAATTTTGTGATGATCTACACATTAACACCATATTTGAAGAAATTATTCGTGTTCATGGCATTTAAAATAAAATATTAATTTTTTGATACATTGATGGTATCGGTTTAAACTTACATTTGTTCATAGATGTTTTGATATTATAAGTCGAGTGCTTGAGTTGTTAATCACGAAAATATTCAATTTATAGTTTGATCAAATTTAAGTTCACGATTGGTAAATAAAGATGAACACTTTATTTTGATAAGATTGTCTCAATTTTATTTAAGTTCATTTGTAACTTGTGTAATAGATTGAGAGTACATTGAGAATGTATTGGACTATACCACGTGAAATTTAATTTGTGAAATTGAATCTCACAAATTTAATTTCATTTGACTTTCGTGCGTAAAATTTCAATTTTGAGCAGGTAATTTCTATTCGTATTTCAGTTTTTAGTTTTGAATTTATTTTGGATTTTATATTTTGAATGTCTATTTTGAGATTGCTGAAAACGAGTTCTTTTTGTCGTTTTGAAAAATTATTTTAAAAAATAAAAAATGAAATTTTGGCTTGGTTTTAACTGAAAACATCTAAAACGACATTTTTGACGTTTTTCGTTTTCTTTATAAATTTTAAATTCGTTTTTGAAAATTCGTTTCTGAAAATAGGTAAATAAACGTGTTTTCAGTATTTTCGAAAATTGAAAACTGAAAATGACTTGAAAAAAGAGAACAAGCCAAGTGGTTGAATTAATATTTTGTAATTTTTTTTAAAAACAAAATTATATTAAACAAATATTCATCATGTGCAAGCCCTGCACTTGAAAGAAAAGAAAAGAGAATTCAATTGCGGGGTACTAGTGACCACATAGAGAACCCATCCAAGGAATGAACTAAGGAAAATCCCAGGATTTTCATCGATTTATAGAAAATATGGCAAAACTCGAACCACGTGAAAAATCTGAATCAAGATCAGAGCATCAAACGAAGAAAAATACAGCTGCAAAGAGGAACCGCGGATCCACGAAGTTCTTTGTTTTTGTGGATTACCTTTTTCTCTGCATCTTCTTCTGTTTTCTCCTCTTCGTTCTTTTCAAAATGGCCGGTTTTTAATTCAGAAAGGTAATTCTTTGACGATTCCTTTTCTCAAATTTTGTGAATCTGACATTTAATTGAATTTTCCATTTTTAACACACACACACACATATTTATTTTTCGGCGACTTTGCAGTGGCATAGCATATTGTTCCTCTAGACGTGTGCATAGTGATGATATAAGAGTTAACTAAAAGGAAACGGAAAGCCCCAATACGCAGACCCTTCTGAGGGATGCTTTTCTTGATTATGTATATTTTAAGTTATGGTTTCGTGTTGCAGCATGGAATCATGTTAGAAATTGTTGCTTTGGCTCAAAGTTAAGATATTGAAGACAATTTTATCTGTTGGAAAAACTATATCGTTAGCTGCTTTGCAATTAAGCTTCATTTGAGTAAATGAGCTTTTGTGCTGCCAAGGCTGAGTGCCTCTACTACTTATTAGGCCAAATACGATTGATTTGTTTTCTTGCTTAGATAATTGGTTTAGAGAGGCGCAGAGGGTTCGAATCTAAGTTTCTAGAACTTTGAGATTTGGTGAAGAAGGCACTGATTTTGGAAACAAGTTCAACCTTGTTTTTAAAGTTCGCAAACTATTATTTGGATGTCCTAGAACATCTCTATATAAATTTGTGAACAAATGTGAAAAACAAAAGTAATGCATTTAAAAGAAAGAATATAGTAACTCAAAGCTGACACGCGAAGTAGCACACACTTCGGTGGTAACTAATTGAGTGGTTTAGCTTCCAGGACTTCATCACGTATCATGGAGTTGGGCTCGTATCTGGTATTGTGTTGCATTGAAACAGTAAGGCTGGAAAGCAAGGATGAGTAAAAAAAGGCGTGACATCTGAAAGCCCTGAGAGCATTTTTGCTTTGTATTGGTCTCTATTAGTTTAGAGTAGATATTAGTAAGCATTTCTGCTTTTCTATTTCTCTTGGAGCCACAGTTATTTTCATCAAATGGTATATGAAGGTGAATCATTTCCAAAGCTCAGACCATAATATTGGGGCTGCAGGGGGTGGGGGGGACTAGATATAAACTCATACCCTATTTTTTGTTACATTTGGTATATCATGCATATTACACAAAATAAATCAACAGACATAAACCTGATTAATGGTAATTGGTAAAGTTAGAGCTTTTGATCTCTCATCTGTTTGATTTTCCTATCTTTTCAATACAAAAAACTTGATTTATTGTAATTGGTAAAAGTATTTCTTATAATGGTTTCAAACACTTTGTCTCATCACATTCCTGCAATTAAAGTTTAATAAAGCCAACAAGACTAGGGGCCATTTGGCATGGTTTTGCTTTTGCTTCCTGTAGAAGAGCGATAAGACTCAAGAACTGAAAAATAGAAGAATGTAATTTATAATAGAACTTGATTGAATTTGCAGAGAAATACAAATAAGAAAGTAACAACGAGACTCCTTTTTCCTCACTCAATAATTGCCTGCCTTCTTCCCACACTTGCCCCTATATTTATAGTTATTTCTCTAACTAATTTTCCCCCAGCACATGCTCCCCAACAACTTCTGTTTTCCCTCCCTTCTTAACCCTTCTAGAATATGTAAAACATATAGGGGGCTTATCAATACTTCCGGACCTCCAAGACACCTTGTCCTCAAGGTGGAAACTTGGGAA
Source organism: Fraxinus platypoda (assembly GCA_903798405.1). Taxonomy (NCBI): domain Eukaryota; kingdom Viridiplantae; phylum Streptophyta; class Magnoliopsida; order Lamiales; family Oleaceae; genus Fraxinus; species Fraxinus platypoda. The sequence continues at coordinate 8,731 of CAIGRT010108936.1, read as the reverse complement.
ATGTTTAAGTATAGCCTCTGCAGATTCCCAGGAAGCATCGGTAGTAGGTAAATCCTTCCATTTGATTAGTACTTCTCCATCTGGCCGCTCTCCCAGAACTTGATCAGGTTCCACAATCCATTCAAGGTTTGCATCAAGGTGTGGTGGAAATAGTTGGCTTGCGTCCGTTGCACCCATTGCCTTCTTCAGTTGCGACACATGGAAAACTGGGTGTATTGTAGCGGCAGGAGGTAATTTCAGACGGTATGCAACCGGCCCTATCCGTTTCTCTACTTCAAATGGACCGAAATACTTGGGCCCCAGTTTTTCGTTCTCCTTCTTGGCCAAGGAACGGAGACGGTATGGTCGCAATTTGATATAAACTAGGTCCCCAACCGCAAATTGCACATCCCGTCTGTGTCTATCTGCCTCTTTTTTCATCTTCTCCTGAGCATGAAGGAGATGGGTTTTTAACTCTTCGAGCATAATGTCTCGGGCTTGCAACTGTTGTTCTACTGACCGAACATTTGTAACCTGTCTTCCATAGCGGATTAATGGAGGGGGATTTCTACCATATACTGCCCTAAACGGGGTTGTTTTTGTTGACGAATGAAATGTGGTGTTATACCAATACTCTGCCCATGGAAGCCATGCATGCCAATTTTTCGGCCGATCGTAAGTGAAGCAACGAAGATAGGTTTCCACGCACCGGTTTACCACTTCTGTTTGCCCATCCGTTTGAGGGTGATAGGCCGTGCTTCGGCGTAAGAAGGTTCCTTGCATGCGGAAGAGTTCCGTCCAAAAGTGGCTTAAGAATACCTTATCTCTGTCTGAGATAATTGAGCTGGGAATGCCATGGAGGCGCACTATTTCTTTGACAAAAACTGCTGCGACCCCAGACGCTGTGAACGGGTGTTTAAGGGGCACAAAGTGCGCGTACTTGCTTAAGCGATCCACCACGACCAGGATTGAATTGTACCCCCCTGACTTAGGTAGACCTTCCACGAAATCCATTGAGATGTCCTCCCAAATGAGGTGGGGAATGGGTAAAGGCTGAAGCAACCCGGCCGGAGAGAGAGCCACGGTCTTATTCTGCTGACAAACTGGACACTCTGCTACAAATTTCTTTATATCCGCCTTCATCCCCGTCCAATATAAATCACTGGTGAGCCGTTTATAAGTGCGAAGGAACCCTGAATGACCACCCAAGGTGCTGCTATGGAACTCATGCAGTAGTGCATGGATTAATGATGATGTGCGGGAGATTACCAGTCGTCCTTTGTACAGCAGCCTTCCCTGTGTGATCGAGTATCGCGGGTGTGAATCCGGATCTTCCTGCAAGTCTTGTTTGATTTTGGACAGCAATGTGTCATGCTCCACTTTAGTCTCAATCAACTGTGTATCCAGTAACTTTGTGAAAGTGAGGGTTGCCGGTTCGGTGGGTGGGACAATGCGTGATAATGCATCTGCCGCTTTATTCTCTAGGCCCGGTTGGTATTGAATCTCGAAGTCAAACCCCATCAACTTGGTCACCCAACGCTGGAATTCCCCTGGAATAACTCTCTGTTCGAGGAGGTATTTGAGGCTGCGTTGGTCAGTGTGCACAATGAACTTTCGTCCCAACACATAGTGACGCCATTTCTGAATTGCTAGCACGATGGCCATCAATTCTCGCTCGTAGATGGACTTTTGTTGAGCTTTTGCCGATAACACTTGACTGTAGTACGCAATGGGCCGCCGGTTCTGCATGAGTACCGCCCCTAGACCAAAACTTGAAGCATCTGTCTCGATGGTGAAAGGCTTGGAGAAATCAGGAAGAGCTAACACTGGGACCGTAGTCATGGCCAGTTTTAATTGTTGAAAAGCTGCCTCTGCCTCCTCATTCCAGTCGAATGAATCCTTCTTTAACTGTTGTGTAAGCGGCCAAGAAATGGCACCATAGCCCTCAACAAATCAGCCTCGAAGTTCCCGCAGATTACGGGGAGCAGGCCAATTAATCATTGCTGTGATTTTGTTTGGGTCAGCGGCCACTCCTTCGGCTGAGACTAGGTGCCCCAAGTACTCTATCTGAGGTTGAGCGAAGAGGCATTTCTTTTTGTTGGCGCACAGTTGATGCCTTTCCAGAGCTGTGAAGACCGTGTCCAAATGTTGTTCATGCTCGAACACATCTTTACTGTACACTAGGATGTCATCGAAGAAAACCAAAACGAATTTCCTCAAATAGTTTCTGAATACTTCGTTCATCAGTGATTGGAATGTTGCCGGGGCATTAGTGAGGCCAAACGGCATTACTAGAAATTCATAGTGCCCCTCGTGAGTTCTGAAAGCTGTTTTATGCACATCTTCCTTCCGAACTCTAATCTGATGGTAGCCCGACTTCAAGTCTAACTTCGAGAACACTGATGCACCATGGAGCTCATCCAATAATTCATCTATTACTGGGATTGGGAATTTGTCTGGGACCGTTACTTCAATGCTCTGTAGTCGACACAAAAACCCCAACTGCCATCTTTCTTCTTCACCAGCAGTACAGGACTGGAGAATGGACTGACGCTCGGCTGAATAATCCCTGCTTCCAGCATCTCCTTGACCAACTTCTCGATCTCATTTTTCTGAAAATGAGGGTACCGGAAGGGCCGGACACTTACTGGTTCTGAACCGTCTTTCAAGAGGATGGCATGGTCGATGTCTCTAGCTGGGGATAACTCTCCTGTCTCTTCAAACACTTTCCTGTGCAGCTGCAGTATCCTTACTACTCCAGTGGGTGGGTCTATTGCCATTTTCCTCAATTTCCCCTCTATACGTTCATCGTCCAATTCCACCCACAACCCTTGCCCCTCATTCTGCAATGTCTTCACCATCGTTTTCAAGGATATCCCAGATTTATTCAATCCCTGATCGCCTTTTAGTGTCCTCCAAGTATCCCCCATTCGAAATTTCATGGTTAACAACTTCCAATTGACCTCCATGCTTCCCAAAGTGCCTAACCATTGCATGCCCAGCACAACATCAGTACTGCCTAGCTCCAGAGGTAGGAAGTCGTCCACAATCGTCAATCCTTGCAACTCCAGCACTACCCCTTTGCACATTCCTTGCCCCTTCACCGACTCGCCTGTACCCATGACAACTCCATAATTATTGGTAGCTGTAGTCGGTAGCCCCAATTTGTGAACTATTTCGAGGGCAATGAAATTGTGGGTTGCCCCGCAATCGATCAATACAATCACTTCGCCGGACTCGATCGTGCCCCTGAGTTTCATAGTGCCCGGTGTAGTCAATCCCACCACTGAATTAAGGGATAGCTCTACCTTATCTCCTACCATTAGTGGCTGTTCCTTTTCGAAAAACTCTGCTTCCACTGTTTCCTCCTCCTCCTCCTGCGCTAGAAGAACGCGCATTTCTTTATTTTTGCACTGGTGTCCCACCGTGTATTTCTCTTCACAGCGGAAGCACAAGCCCTTTTCCCTCCTCAATTTCCACTCCGCGTCGGACATCCTCTTGATTGGGGCTTCCCTACGCTGGTTCTCGGCTCTCTCCGTCGCCAACGTCACTGTCTTCATGGGAAAGGGGTTTGGGTAAGTTTTGTAGTTTCTTTGGGCTGTGGGCTCTTTGAATTTTTGTAGAATTGTATTCCTGTCCTCCACCTTTTGGGCCGTCTCCATAATTTGGCCCAAGCCCCTTGGGCCCAACAAACGGACTTCAGCCCTTATTTCTGGCTTGAGCCCTTTTATGAAAGTGCTTTCCAGCACTTCTTCTGATAAACCCGTCATCGGCGCTGCCAGTGCCTCAAATTCCTTCCGGAATTCCGCCACAGTTCCGCCCTGATGGACGGCCAGAAACTTCTCACACAGGCTCCCGTCCTGTGTTGATCGGAAACGCAGCAGAAGTTGCTGCCGGAACTGCTGCCAATCCAGGAAAGGTTTCCTGGCTTCCGTCCACTGAAGCCACGATAATGCGTCACCATCCAAACTTACTCCAATAGCCCCCATCTTCTTCTTCTCCGTCAACCCATTGACCTCAAAATACCTTTCCGCCCGAAAGAGCCACCCATCTGGATTGTCCCCACTGAAAATAGGCATTTCCAATTTTCGCACTCGCCGCCAGCTATCCAATTCTCTGTGCTGGTTGTTACCCATGGTCATCCTCCCGTAGCTAGCTTCCCCTGTCCCTTCTGGCCATTTACCTCGGTCGGGCGTTTGCGGATTGCTGGTGATTCCATGTTGGTTGTTAGTCGGAATCTGCCCTTCAGTGAGGCTCCCTGTTCCATCCCCTTCGCTGTTCCTATTCGGCCCCATCTTAACGTTATAGAGTGCAGCTACAGTTTTCCTGGTTTCATCCATCGACTGCATCATTTTGGTCATGTTTTGGACCAACTGATCTACTGACCTCTCCATTGCTGGTAAGTGTTGCAACTCTGTTTTTACTTCCTCCACCTCTTTTTCCAGTAGTTCCATCCTTCCGTCGTTTTTTTTTGTCATCGGACCGTTCGTGCTCTGATACCAATTTGATAAGACTCAAGAACTGAAAAATAGAAGAATGTAATTTATAATAGAACTTGATTGAATTTGCAGAGAAATACAAATAAGAAAGTAACAACGAGACTCCTTTTTCCTCACTCAATAATTGCCTGCCTTCTTCCCACACTTGCCCCTATATTTATAGTTATTTCTCTAACTAATTTTCCCCCAGCACATGCTCCCCAACAACTTCTGTTTTCCCTCCCTTCTTAACCCTTCTAGAATATGTAAAACGTATAGGGGGCTTATCAAAGAGCTTTTAGAGGAAGCTATCATAATTTTTGTTTGAAAACTAATTTTAAAAAGCACTTCCTATTTCAAAATTTTTTTTAGGGGAAGCCATATTAAACCAGCTCCCTCTAAAAGTTCTTTTAATTACCGAAGTACTTTCATAAAATTAGTCAAACGGGTCCAAAAGCAGCTTTTGAGTTTCAAAATCTTCTTTTGACTTTTCCAAAGCCATGCCAAACGGCCCTAACCATATGCGCAATTTCACTCATTATAGTACATATGCACTGGTGCATAATCTTTATTGCTACATGTGAAGCTTTAAAGATGGAAGTGTTGCGTGAAGTCTAGAGTTTGTGAAGGGTATGTCGTCTTTTTGTCGTTGTTGGTCGATTTGTAGGCAACATTTTATGGGTAGCTCTTACACGATGGCTTCTTTTTGGCACCACAGATCGAACACATGATGTTCCAGTTACAACCATAAATAAACTTTCAGTATAAGCTTCAATTGTTAGAAAACGTTGCAATATTTATACGAAAAACTACATTTTAAATATCTCCTATTAATTATGACAGAACAGCTTCAATATGTAGGGCCAATTCTGACCATAGTTGGTCTTATGTATTAACATTCATTATGTCAAGGATGCTAAACTATTGTAATACTATGCCTGAACATTTTAAAAATGTTTGGACTCGATTGTCCTTGCATATATGTTTGACACTGAGTTTTTGAATGAAGGTTGATGGAAAACTATAAAAATAAGTACAAAACATGGTGAATCCTTCATCAATATTGTAAAATAACCGTTTAAAACAACAAATCTGAATACACAATAGAAAATGAACTTGCCACAAGCTATAATTATGCTTTCCGAGAAAAGGAGATTGCTTTAAAGAGAGACAAAAAAGAATTAGCGTGGGAATTGAATATTGATATTAAATATTCTTAGTGAGTTTATCATTGTTATGAAGTGTAGAGATGGGCTAGGTTTAACAAGAAAATTTGAGCGCGTTCTTAGTCTAGGGGTCTTCGGAGAAATTTGCTTTCAGTTTAATTCTACTGGCGAGTTTAGAAAGGAAGTGGGCATTAAGGAAGTTTTGGGAAGGTAAATAAAACTACTTTATTATTTCTGTTGCTCATCTAGGTCCTTTTTTTTTTTTTTTGTAAATTCTGCAGGGTGATGATATGGAGCATTGGGTTCAAGTTCGAGTCCTCGACTGATTTACAGGGTGATGATATGGAGCATTGAGTTCGCTAATCTAGATTCTGATATTCGCCTTGGCTCAAACTGACTTATTGCCTTGGTGACCTTACCTTCATCCTTCTAATGTAGCACCAAATCTCGATTTTTTATTTTTGCATAGTTGCATGTGATATTTTTATTGAATTGTTCGATACTAGAGGCTCATTTTTCTATCCCATGCCCATTTTCATGTGCATTAATTATGTTCTGATTTTTCGTTGAGAAAGCTTGTAGGAATACATATTTGCAATCAACGCCATGTTTGGAGGTTTTCATGCTAACTGAAGAGATAATAGGTTGTTTTGTAGATCAGCACATAAATAACACTGACACTGGGATTCAACGGATTAATCTAGTAATGAATTCCGCAGGAAATCAAGTGCAAGTTTGGTTAAATGTGACTTCTATGGAGGTTGAATTTAAATCTGTTGTGCCGTGTTTCACTGCTTGATTGTGAATAGAGATTAGAGAATGACTTTTCCTGTAAGACTGAATCTTTCATTCAAATTAAATGATAATTTTTCTTGAAGAAAATTATTTACAAGAAAGTATCCGAAGTGAAGTCGAATCTCCATTCAAGAAAGTGTCGACCAGCCTACATAGCCACTCGGAAGACATCCAAGAAGATTTTATAGCAAGGTGATACAGATAAAGATTGTTATATTAGAGGCCATGCCGATGAATAATCTCATTAAACTTTTGAAGTAGATATTAATTTAAAATTTTATTCGATATACTACTCGATTTTATATATGTTACATGTCTAACAACAACTAAGATGCTGTTATTGCGGGGGGTGGGTTTCCAACCAGAAGCAGGTTTCAATAATAAACATGCATTTTCAATTTGACAAGAAAAAAGAATCAGACTAATTGAGCCGCCAACAACTACCTGCCGTGGGATTCTTTGTGGATAAGAATTTTGTAAATAATTATAATTGAGTCTCATCAAAATTAGACATTTGTATATATCAATTAGTCAAGTCCTTTAATTTTGTGAATGTGACATTATCCATACTAGGATTGGTTCTATATCATTTTCACGTTATATGGTTGTTGGAATTCCTAGATTTTGGTTTATGTCATGATGTTACGCGTTTCTACTTGCATTCGATGCACAAAATTTTACTTCTTTTTTCTTTTAGGCCTTGTTTGATTGCAATGAATTCCATGAAAAATGTCACGTTCGAGGAAAATGAATTCCAATTTGGCCGTTTGATTGCAACGTGGAAATGAAAATCGAATTCCAATGTACAACTATTTTAAGCTGTATTTTCTTTGTTTTCATAGAAAACGAATTTCTGTGTGTTTGATGAGTTTTTATTTTCCAACTAACATGAAATTTGAATTCCTTTCCATCTTTGCGTATCGAACGAACCCTTATTGTATTATGAAAGGCAAGGAAAATAGTTTGTTCAATTGACGCTATTGTTAGTCTGATCAATTACGAGTAGATGATTAAAGTCTAACAAATTTGACATTTGAATATCTAAAACTTATGCGGCGAATTATGTGGACTTTACATTTACAAAAACATTACATATTAATCACTTAAAGCACTGTATAAGCAATAAATTGGAGAAGAAAATTGATCATTCTCAGTATCTAACACACAAGCTTCACTATGTCGTGCCTTCTTCCTCGCTATCGTCTTTTCATCCGCAACTTTTGCCTTCCTCTCCCCAACGTCCCACCGCTCTTTCTTGCTTGAGAGTCTCTTTAGCTCACTGTACTCTTATCTATTTTGGTACAGCATTGACCGTTATGAAATCTATACATTTGATGGTTGAAGTGTCAAATTTTCTATTGAATTTGCGTTACAAATTCATAGGTTAAGAACCACGATGCCAATGAATCTATGTTGGTGACTAAGTTGCAACAATAGTCGATACAAATGGTTGAAGATTGAGTAATTTGTAATCTTTTTATTTTTATTAGCAATCTAATTAAGAAAATACTCGCAGTCGATAAGATAATATCCTTGCGTTCTTTGATTAGTTTTCTTAATTATATTTTAATTGACAGGTTATCACAACCATTAATGATATAAGATATTGTTCCCCCAATATATGTTTCTATAACAAGTTGGTCCCTACTCTTTTAATTGTAGCATTTGATCCTGAATCTTGTATTTAAATCCCACTTGTTATTTTTGAAGGGAATAATATGGCACAATGATGCATAAAAGACCATTGGGCTGATATGTTGGCTCAGCTGGATTTTGAAGGCCCAGCTCGTTTTTATGGTTGGTTAAAATCGTGTTTTTTGTTGGCTGCCTAAAGTTGTGTTTCACTTACCTTTTTTAAATGATCGACTGTGATGTTGCCTTGTGTTGCCTCCACGGCCGTTGGATTGGTATCTATTGTGCAACCCATTTAAAAGTCGATCTAGGGTTTGAGACTTGCATCTTCTGGCTTCTGGACTCTTCGATTTTCACTCTCCTCTGCTGCGCCGTTTGNTTTCACTTACCTTTTTTAAATGAACGACTGTGATGTTGCCATGTGTTGCCTCCACGACCGTTGGATTGGTATCTATTGTGCAACCCATTTAAAAGTCGATCTAGGGTTTGAGACTTGCATCTTCTGGCTTCTGGACTCTTCGATTTTCACTCTCCTCTGCTGCGCCGTTTGCTTCTAGGGTTCCTCTCTTCTCTGAAAATCAAATACTCTTAGTTCTGATTTCTGTTCTCTCTAAAATAGCTTGTAAATCTTGAGTGGTTTCCTTGGCTGAGAGTGATTCTTGTGTGAACCGTATGTTGTAA
>CAIGRT010108919.1:0-10260 GCA_903798405.1 Fraxinus platypoda | reverse complement strand
TCAGGCATGCTACACAACCGGAACCAAGTATTGACCAGCAAGGATTCAGAGAAAAATGAGATCACTTCAAGTCATTGACATCAACATTCTCCAAAAGGGGAAAAACATATAAGCGGACTGCGGACAGATGTAAAGTGGAAAGTAAAATACCTGTCTGCCCAAATAATAGGGAGTAATCTCAGTACGAACTGCAATCGCAAAGTGATGGAGGCTCGCAATGCTGCAGGAGAAGGTGGCACAGTATCAGTTGAAACAGTTGATTGTTTGGGTAATCCAGGACTGCCACCTTTCCCACCTTTCCGGCTGTTACTTTTATTGGCAGGACTTCCAACCCCAGAAGCAGGTGCTTCAGCTGGCTTACCAGCTCCACGAGTAACTGCATTTATTTGCTGCTCGATATTACTTAACTGTTTGATCATTTCACTTGCAAAATTACTTCGCGATTCATCAGAACCTCGATCCATGCACGGAAGAACTAGTTCAATCAGAGCTTTCTCAGTCACATGTTGCTGACTGACAATGAAACCCTCAACGTCGACAACTTGACCAGATCCTTTCCGAGAATGGTCAAAGTCACTCCCTTCATCAACTACCTCGCCTTCTTCAAGGGTAGCTGCTTCAGATTTCAATTTATCACCCTTGTCTGTAACTGGATTGATACTGGAAGGACACCAACCCCACGGCTTCCAGTGCTGGGCCTTCAGACACAGCTTTTTGGGCTCAGCAATATTTATAATCTTCTGCCGAATAGATTTCCTGCCATAAAGTACGTCCTGGCCTCTAAGCAACCATTTTGCTTGTAACAGCACTGAATCCTCAAGAGACCTCCCCAAGAGATGTACAGCCTCAGAGAACAAATGAGCAGCATCAGGCCTGACTAATAACCTGGTGAGAATAATCTCAATGAAGTTGCTTTCATTCTCAGAAAAGTTATCAGGATTTGGCGAGAGAGATCCTATAGCCTCAATTAAGGAGATATCAGGGTCCTCCATCTTTTCAATGATAGCTTGTTCATTTAGGATAAGCCTGAGCTCAACCCACTGCCAATGAAATCTAGCAGGTTGCAAAGTATCTAGAACATGTACAAGCTTATCCAGAAGCTTTTTCACATTGTCTGCACGTTGGCTTTTTGACTCCCCTAGACCGAACGTCCAATTCCCATCGTCCTGCTTGAACATTGGCTGTGGCATTCTACAATCAATAAGGGCATCTAGAAATAGTCTAGCACGAAGAGGGACAAACGCAGAGGATTTCAGATTGGTGTCTAAAGTGGTAGATTCTACTATAGATGCAAATTCATAATCAAGAGTATCTGCTGCTACAAGATCATAAAAGCCATGAGTGTCTCTAAGACATATTTCACGAAAAGGCAGGTGCTTTATGGCATCACCAATGCCTAATGCCATGGACTGATACAATTGATGGATATCTTCACGTTGTCCACTGCTAGCATTAAGAATGAATGGCCTCCATATCACAAATGCAAATATGGAATAAGCAGGTGGAAAGACCAAACTCAAAGACAGTGACCGCTGCATTCTAGATAGAGCTACAATTGAAGCTTCACCTAGGAGATCCACAATGAATCCATCGGAAATCGTCCTGCAATTCCCCACAAGCACCCTAAACCAGGTCACAGAAACCTCAATTAAATTATCCACCTTTGAAAACCCCATAGAACGTGCATTTCCATTTGCAGCAGATTTCACACTCCTTGCAAACTGAATTAGATCAAGCCCCTCCTTCAATCTAAAGAGAGTAACCATTCTCTCCAGGCTAGCAACTCCCTGAAGAATTGCCCCAATCACAAGTGCAGCAACAGCTGCTGTTATTTTTGCAGCCCTTCCAATAACTGGTTTAGTGGAATGGTTTAGAAAATCATTCGGTGAATTCGCATTAGAATCATAAGAATCAGGAGACAGGCGAAACTGACTACGCGGAGCCTTTCCTGGGGCAGAAGCTTGCATGAGAGCAGAAGAAGATTCCGTTGCAAGAGCGACGTCAAAGACACGACTGTGACGCTCTCCAAGTGCTTCCTTTAATATGCATAGGCAAGTGATATGAATGCGTAGAGCAAATTGCAATGAGCCAGAAGGGGATGGACTATTTAAGTGATTGACTGTGGTGGAATCAGGAATTTTTGCTATAACAAGTCCAAGATTATTAATAATTGCAGCAATAGCAGAAGATACCAAAGAAGGATCACCTTCCTGAGCAGCACCGCCAGTTTGTCTCATGCACTCCATCAATCCATTTACTATTTTTTGAGCTATCTGATAGCCATCATCTCGCTTTTCTATGCTAGGATTTTTATTAATACCAGGTCCAAAAAGCTTTTTGTCTTTGTGATAAAAATAATTGAAAGCTTCATCCACGTGTCTTTGCACTATGTCTTTCATGCTCAAACCAACTCTAGATACTCTAACTCCATTTATCTTTTGACGGAAGTAATCATCAAGATCTTCCACTCCAGCAGGGGCTCCAATGGGAAAGCCATAATCCCCATCTACAGATCTACCAGATTCAAGTTCAGAACTGAGTCTCTTATCACAAGTAGACTTGAAAGTCTTTTCCCATTCAATAACACTAGCCACATGGCTATACTTCTTTAAGAGGTAACGAGCATAAACTAAGGCTGGTGAACTGGAAACTCTGCCATTAGATGCCATGACAGTGGCTGTCCGATGCATTGAGGCAGACAAGGTTTCAGGAATAAGATCAGCTGCAACAATTACATTTTCATACCTGACCAAAGCAATAATTAGATAAGTAACATGATGTATGACCGGACTGACTCATCAATTGTCCTTATAATGAAAAGAGCAGGCATATCCGATCAGTTATTAGTCGACGTCTTGAAAATCTTGTAGACTGTAAAAGCACTGTTCATCATTACAGACTTGACCCAGAAAAAAGAACTGCAATGATGGTATATGACTCAGCACTGTCCCTTAGAGATGTGAACAAAATTTGATAAAATGACAGCATATGTTTTCAAAAAAATGCTACTGAATAGTTTAGCTGAATATATCCTTAGAACACATGAAACATACTCCAAGAGCCACACACATCCAACCAAGTTAAGTAGTCAAATGCGTGCACTTCCTCTTCTGGCAAAGGTAGGAGCCCAGCAGTTATCTTTAGACATCTTCTAGATAAACTGCTCCTCCCTACCCCTCAGCCGGAAATGAAATGAAAATGTAGTTCCAGAATCACCCTCTGCTTAGACATTATGTTTGGTTCACAAGAGAAAATGGGAGAAGAGTATACAAAGTGACATGGGCTCAAAAATATTGTGATTGGAAGTTGAGAAATTAGAAGGTAAGATCTCTCATTATTTTCCTCTACTTCCTTTGCAATTCAAACCAGGAATAAAAATTTAATATCCATTGTCCCATAAATTTTCATTTTTTCCGCCTCCTTTTCTCTTCTCTTCCTCTACATACAAACAAACCCTAAACTTCAGGTCAAAATCTTTAAATACTTTCCCGAGTCATTTAACATCCTTAGCCCCTTTTTGATACACATTCTCACAAAAATTTATTCTTTCAAAACTCATTTTCAACCACACATTTTTCAATAAAATAATATTACACGCAAATCCAAAATTTTTCCTTATTTTTTAACCACGTATTTTCCATCACATCACATCATAAAATGCATTTTATTCTCCATAATGTGCATCAAACACCCCCTTAAAGATCATTTAGCAACGTGTAAAACCATAAAATAAGAAATACGTCTAAAAGTTAATTTGTTAGTAGTTAAGGTGACAGCTAAACTGAAAAATATATAGGCAAAGCCCGGTGTTATTAAAGATGACAGAACCAAGTGCATTCAAAACTTGGCTACTTTTGACAAGGAAAGCAATCCAATAAATTGAATGTAAAAAAATTGGTTAAATACTTAGTGTGTGTTTGATGATGCACATTAAAATGGAAAGAATGCATTTTTATTTTTTATTTTTTTTTTGTGGTGTGACGGTGAATATGTGGTTGAAAAAGAAGGAAAAGTTATTGATGTGATGGAAAATATTATTTTATTGAAGAATGTGTGGTTGAAAATGAGTAGAAGAATGAGAATGAAAAAAATAATGTGGACCAAACAGGGCCGTCTTTAACTATTTGTACAAAGTTGAGTTACAAAAGTTGGGTTACAAAGTGTGTTGGAAAAATTCAGACCGTTGATTTCAAATGATTTAAAAATTTGTTTTTAAAATGATTGGTGTAGATGTTATTTTGTCAACCAACTTTGTAACCCAATTTTATACATGTAGCATAACTCAAAGAAATATCAGAGTGTGTTTGATGCATATTTTTTAGGAGATAATGTATTTTTTTTATGATGTGATGATGAATACGTGGTTAAAAAAAGAAGGAAAAATTATTAATATGATAAAAAATATTATTTTATTGTAAACTATGTGATTGAAAATGAGTAGAAAAATGAAAATGAAAATGAGAATATGGCTCAAACAGGGGCTTAGATTCATTTTCACATGGAGAGTTTTGTTGATCAGTCGTCTTTTCACCCAATATCCATTTTATCGTCCAAAAAGTTGATTAAATAAGTATGACTTGGATATTGAAGGAATAAAGTTTTAAGGCAGACACACGCGCGCACACACACAGAGAAGGGTATGCAATTGACTCAATGGATGCAAATGAGACAAGCAACAATCAAAGAAGGTGCAGATTGAGGGTGCACCTTCGGATAGATGATAAAAGAAATGCCTCCCCTACTTCGCAAGCATAGTTCTCTGCATTCCTGGGAAGCATCAGAACAATCCTACCACTGTGGAAGCTAAAACCAGGGCTGCTAGGGACCTTTGGCAACAACCAAAGAAGAAACTTGATAGCTGGAATCAATTCATTACAAACATCCATCAAATACAAAATTGACGACAGTTCATCTTCACCGAGCTTCCAAGGAACAGAGCTCAGATCATCAACAGCTGGGAAAGGCCTACCATATTGGCCAACCTTGGCAATAGTCTTTTCAGCCTCTTCAACAAGCTGCTTTACAACAGATATCAGCCATACAGTTACTGTCCTCTTCTCACCATTCTGCATCTGCTTTATAAGTTTTCCAATTGAAATAATATCTCCAGAGTGTGAAGTTCTGATCCCATCCATTGATTTAGCAGCATCTTCAAAACCAGTCCTATGATGTGGGCAGCCTATCCTACTTTCACATACATGGCTTGTCGATGCTCCCTGGCTACCTTCAATCCTGGCAGCAGCTAATTGCGCAAGGCTTTGAGTCTTTCTGACAGTTTTTTGCCTACCCCTTGACCCCTGCTGCTTGGCTGGCTTAGGAGGTGGATCTCCCTTGAAAGATTCCATTGATTTCATCCCCTTTCTTACCCACCATGTTTCCTCTTCATCTGTTGGATTTAGCTTCGGGTCAAAGCTCCGTTCTTCACTTAATCTTTGTCTCTTCACTCTTCTGCATTCTTCACATCCAGGTGTTTCTTCACTTAAATCTACCCTGTTATTAGGCCCACTAGACCTCTTAGCACTCCCTTGCGATTCTTCAAGTCTGTTTTCCATTGGCAATATATAACTTGGAAATTGCAACAGGACAGTTATTGAAGCCTTTAGTTCTTCAATCTCAATATCAGCATCAACATATTTGGACTGTAAATTTGATGTTGAGTGAATAGACCACTGATCTGCACTTCCACCTCCAGAACTGAGATGACGCTTTACTTTCTGATTTGAACTTTTTCTACTAGGACTTTTAATGTGATCTAGGAGCCCGTGAAGCACTAACCGACGTTCGTTTGAGTAAACATTCATCACCTCTGTAACTACTGATGGTTCAATAATTTGTGATTCTTCCATAAGATTGAAAATATATAGACCATGCAACTGCTTCAAGATTCTGTGGTGCCTCTTCCTCTTCTCCAGGTCAACCATGGACCCATGCCCATCCACGATCCCACTAACTATCAGCTGTCTCACATACACCTGGGGATGAAAAATTCCAGCTCGTACAAATTCTCTTACTAGAAGCTGAAGGCGCTTGAAACCTTCTCTATTATGCACTTCATGTTGATCAATCCAACACACGATAATATCATGCAACGGGCTTGGGCTTTCAAAATTATCCAAAGAATCTTTCCGTTTCCCTTTCAAACTATTCAAATTTTGCATATCGCTCATCTTCTGTTTTAAAAGCCTCATTGCTATGTATATCTGAGAGAAGTCTTTTCTACCAGTAAACTGCATGCCATGAGGACGCACAGTACGGAAATCTCTAAAATCACAAGCTGCCCACTCACAAATGAAAAACGTGGAGCAAATTAATGACGAAGTCACTCTGCCAATATGCTTAAGAGATGAACGCAAACCAGGGCTCACTTCAGCAATCCAACATTCAGCAACAGCTCCATCCCAAAGGTATCCATAGAGTAATTGGTAAGCAACTCTAATATCTCCATGCACAAGAACTTTATCCAATACCTGGGAGGCTTTAGCTACATTATGACCGGGATGATCAGGTTTGGCTGCTCTTGCAAGAGTCTCAGCACGTTTTTGGATCGATGAAACAGCACGATCAATAGCTAACGACTCAATTTGAATTTCATGTACTTTATCTCTAAGCACACCAGTTACTTCTAGTGGACCACCATTCTTCCTTGCATCCTCAGATGTTTTTGATAAAGAACTTCCATCATTTACCAAATGAGTCACCACACATGTGGGCAGAGGAAAACAATCTAAAGCAACAAAAGTATCAGGTACAGCCTGAATTAAATATCGAAGCATCTCAACAAGAGCAGTAGTAGTATAAGCCCGGCGAGAATTATCAACAAGATCAGAACCACCAGGAGAAGGTTCTCTGATGAAACGAACAGCTATTCCCACCAGAGTTCGCACATAGGTCTGAGATAATACAGCAGTTTCTATAAAACCATATATGATGGGCAATAGCAACTGCAGAACACTAGGCAATTCCTTTTCCTGGAATGACATGATTTCAAATGTTAAAACCCAAAAGAAAAATATGTTTTATAGAAACAAATTAGGTAGCAATATTTCTGTTCCATCTAGGAAATCGAAATACAGGAAAGGAATACAACAGCAATACCTGCAGTTGATTGAGAAACCATTCAATAATGAGAGACGGGGTGAGCAGTCCTTCAGCATGTTGCCACTGAATAATCCGCACAACATACCACCACTTGAAGTACAGAGGCGGCTCTTCACTATCAGTGACAGCTGAAAACTGATCACCTTTTGCCAACATTGAACCAGCATAAACCATTTGTGATGATCGATCACGAATATGCAAACTCGAACGAGAATTATTTCTTGTAACAAATTCATCCAAGAGATACTGCAAGTAATCAACAATATCTTTTGTCCACAGCTCCGACCGCGAAAACTGAGTTTTGTCGTGTGCCCCTGATGACGAGCTGGATGAGCCTGGGCGAACCTGCATGATTAAACCATAATCCACTATCTTCCAATTTTGAGAATAGTCAATTGTTGAGAAAAGCATTGCTGCTGCTTTTCTCTTGAAAAAGAATCCATACCTGATTAAGATAGGTTACTTTGATAAACCATGCTGCTCTCACTAATGGAACATTGTTTCTGATTAGAACTTCGAAAAGATATTTCCTCCTGTAACCGTGAGGAGCGTGGTCGGCCAATGAACGTAATCTTTTATGTTGTTGAGATAAACCCTGAATAAGAGCACAAATGTGTTCTAATAATCTGATGTTAGGGGAATAGAAAGATATATAAAAGTATCTCCATTTATGTCAAGTGTCTTTTTTCCCATTTGGGGTTGGAGCAGGTGTTAAAGAACTTCTAAGTGCGCATCCACCGATGGTAACACATCAAATGAGGTCTGCATGACCGAAATCAGAGTTTAATGCAAAGGGTATGGAAAGGATCTGTCATTTTTATCTTATTCTTTTAAGAAGGTACAGGGAGAGATGCCCATCAGGTTTCTCAAAAGCTAATGGCACATCTCTTTCCTGGTTCAACTAGGGAAACTGTCCACAAACATAAAGAACTTTCATCTCTGTTAAAATTCTAACTATATCCCCAAGTAGGCATTTCCCTCGGGTTGCCTTCATCAAGTTTTACTGCATCTAAGAATCCTTCTCCAATCTCTCCCAACATGAGGTTTTCTCATTATGTTGGCCCATTTCCATAATCTGATCATACAGAAACATCAAATGCCAGAGCCCAAGGGTTTCCTTGCATATCAATGTCAAACTTTGAAATACATTTTGATACTGCTTTCCATAATTAGTGTGATTTTTTAGCTCATTTAATGAAATGACAAGTCCAACAGGTACTTGGCTTTAATGAAAAATCAGCTGCTTCCTCAACAAAGACTTAGCAAGTCAAACTTTATGCCAATATAAAACGAAAAAAAAACACATCTCATTGAAGTTTCCAAGGATCTTTTAACAAAAAGGATTTCTTCCACAATACAAAACAATTGTACCTTACTAAATTGCATTATATGTTCTTCACATACGTGTAACAAATAAGTGGAACATGCTTGATCATCTAATGAACTAATAATGTTGCCCAAGTGTTACAGCAAATTCACAAGCTTAACAAAAGAGAAAACAAACCTCGAGCCATTTCTTCCTGGCGTCTTCCCCATAAGGTCTTTGTTCAGGGAAGATACCAGGCTTGGTTAACAGCGTACCAGAAAGAGGAACTCCATAAACTTGACCAGCCTGCCACATTAATAATATTCAATCAAACTCAATTTCCATCTAGCTGCTTTAGCACTATCACGATGATAATAAATACATGTTGGATTGGAGGAAAAACTGCTCCATTTGCAATTAATGTAAATAAGACGTAAGAAACATGAATGATTTTCCTCTTATCAAATGGAAGGTGGAAGAAATGAAACACCTTGCGCTTTTGAGCACGAGACTCGTTGATGGCTCTATGACGTTTTCTTATTGCCTGCAAAAGAGATTTGACTCAAACAGCAACACAATAGGAGCATATTTTCCACAAGCTAAAGAAAACTTGTAAGTCATTGCAATGTTCAACAAGTACCAAAACATCCCATCCAATTTACCACATACCTCTTTGCAATTGACGATGACAGGTTTTGTAAAAATCTGAACTTGTGATAATGAAATCTCTCTAGCTTCCTAATTTCAAGTCCAAGATAAAAAATGAAATATATAACTAGAAGTATTGAAAATAAAATTAGAAAAAGTCGTTACACAAAAATTGATCAGATTCCTATTAGACTACCTCAAGCCCTTCGACTGTCTCCCTGTAACCAGATAGCACATATTCCTCGGTAAGTTTCTCTTCGAGACAATTTGGTGTCTGCGGGTGAAAGTCAGGCGGCCCAAGTCTGGAAACGAGTATTACCAAATACAGGTGAGATAAAAAGCAAGAATACAGTCAAATGATACCGATCTAAGATACAATACTGGGTTGCTTAAAGGGCTGTGGAAATAAATCACCAAGAATTTAGTCTTTTCAATCTTTTTTCCACTAGTTATAGGGGAGAGAGAGAGAGAGTGATGACCGCTTCTAAAAGAATAAATATGCAAAAGAAACTCGACATTTTGTTAATATAATACAAAAACTATTTGCTAACATCAATTACCGGGAATTCAATGATTCTTTATCACACCTCAACTTGTATGTTGTCAGCTGTGAAGACCGCCTGCAGTAATGAGATTAACACACTGCTTAAGGTAACGAAAACAATCTAGCTATGACTTTATGCCTAGTATTTAATAGGAAGGGGGAGAAACAAATAGGGGCAAAGGAGAAGGGGGAAGGGAGAGTGAGAAGAAGGGGAATGAGACAGAAAATGATAATTTTCAATAGGGATATATATTTAAAAAAAAAAAAAAAACCCCTTTTAATGACAAAAAAAAGTGCACACAGTCACATAATGTCGTTATTATAACAAGAATGTAGCAAGTTAACATTGTCTACAACTTTTTTGGACACAAAAGAACCCTACAAGCTCATTGCACAGAGGCAAATTAATAATTAAATTTCAGTTTAGGTAGTGATCTTTGAAAATGAGTTNAAAAAAAAAAAAAAAACCCCTTTTAATGACAAAAAAAAGTGCACACAGTCACATAATGTCGTTATTATAACAAGAATGTAGCAAGTTAACATTGTCTACAACTTTTTTGGACACAAAAGAACCCTACAAGCTCATTGCACAGAGGCAAATTAATAATTAAATTTCAGTTTAGGTAGTGATCTTTGAAAATGAGTTGTTGATGGGTTTGGAAAA
>CAIGRT010108879.1:0-11480 GCA_903798405.1 Fraxinus platypoda | reverse complement strand
GTGGACTGCACCAGCCTGATGTTCAATATGGTGGATTGCATTACTTTTTTGGGAAATGGTGGGATCGAATTGAAGCCTGAGGTGTCGTGTTGTTCAGGATTCAAGATGGCGGTGTACAAGAATGCCGACTGCATATGTAAAGCCCTAAAGATCAGTGTCATTTTGGGTATTGATGTAAACATGACTAAGGCCATGAAATTGCCTACTGCATGTGGTCTCTCTTCTTTTAAGCTTAGTGGCTGCAAAGGTCTCTCTCGACACATATTTATATGTGAATAATTCTTGTTCAATGTGTCATTAACAAAAGGGTATCCATCACGGTCAATTTGACATAAGTGGCACATGAGATGATTAGGTTTCAATAAAAAAAAAAAAAGTCAAGTTTATTGGAAATTATGCTTATTTTTGTTATATTTCCGGACCAAAATTATGCCAGTTCAATTTTATTTTTCGGTATATTAGAGATACTATAACGTGTTGAGATATTGATAAGAAAGAAAATATCTTTTATAAAACGAAAATTGGCCAGTCTTTTTAATTTTAGAATTTTTTTTCTCAATATTTTAAGTTTTGACTACTAAATCAAGGCATCAAAATGATTTACATTTCCTATATCAAGTAACAATTCTGTCTACATCTTGCAGTTACGACTTCATCAATAGCTGCTCCACCTCCAAAGTCTTCAGATGTTCCCACCCCAACAAAGCCACCTGCAGCCCCCTGTGGTCATGCCGGAACACCGGAAGCCCCCCTCTGGCCATGCTGGAACACAGGAAATCCCCTCTGGCCATGCCAGGTCATCGAGCTCCAGCACCACCTCATGCAAGCAATGGAGCTTATACTCACTTTTTCAATTATTTTTAGTTTGGTTTTTCTGCTTCATCATTCTTTAATGTCTTAGCCTAAGCTTAAGAGTTCAAATCCTTCCCCCCTTTCTGTCAGAAAAGAATTAATCTTTAATTTCTAGTGCTTAAATTAGGTTCTTGAATTGCTTTTGATTATTCTTTAAACTTTTAAGTATACATTGTTTAATTTTGGTGCTACTTTTCCTTCTTTTGTTTGCTGGAATTTATTATTTGATTCTTGTAAAGATATATGAAAGATCTTTGCACAATTAGTCAATTTTGTCACTAATAATTTTTGGTTCTAAGAATTTTGTTAATTTTTTTTCATTTTAGAGCAAAGATAAAACCAACAGTAGCTCATTCATCAAGAAATAAAAAACAAAATCTCAATCCAGTATCACACGTGTAAAAGTTGTTTTTTTAAGCATTTTTGGTTCTTTTTAAAATTCGCCATTTTAGATAGTGAGCTTCTCTGGGACTCCAATTCTATAAAGTAAGTTAAAAAAGTAACTTTAAGAATCAAGAATAGAAAAATAGTAAAACAAATCACTAGTTTACAAAAAAACTGACTTGTAATGCTGGGACGGGTGGAACCATGTTGGATTATTTTGGCAAGTTGGTCAGTAGTACAAATTAACAAATTAATTAAGTCGATATCCAGTAATTTATAATCACTCTTGACTACTTGATTTTGTTTACGAAAATATCTTTCGAATTAAAACTATCGCAAGTGTACGATTCATTAACAAGTAATAAAAGTGGATTTGAGTCCAAGTATCGTCCCACAAAAATTGATTTAGTTCAATTTTAATTAGCGCGACCTTAATCGAAATATGAATAGTATGGTGTGTTTGTTTGTGAAAAAATTATGACTAAAATAATTTACTTATACAATTATGAGTAAATTAACTAAATTAAATACAAATTATACTAAATGCAAATTGATATATTTAATAAATAAAAAACGCACTAGATTCTCATATAATAATCATTTTTAATATTAGTTCTACACTTTGAGTTGACAACACGATTGAATTTTTACGAACCAATGTTCCTATTTTATTTAACAAGTGTTATATTTCTATCCACTATCGGACCATATAACAATTTACATTATGTCGAACATATTTCTCTTCTTTCGAATGCATAAAATAGGCCATCACATTCACATAACTACTGTGCACAATAATTGTGAAGAAAAGAAAATCATATAAATCATTCAATATCCAAAAACGTGTTTTCAATGTTAAGTATGTAAAACTAAAGATTACAAATTCATTTACACGGTTCATCGTTCTCTTAACACAAAGAAAACTAGCCCAATATGTTATGAAGAAGAAAATAGAAGAAATATTGTAGAATCGATATCACCCAAATAAAGTTTGAATTGAATATTCTAGTATTGAAATCGATTTTCGTGTTTCTTGCCTCCTTCTATGCTCCAAAATCCGTTAGAACGTGTCTCTCCTTCATTATGGACGGCGCTAAGTCTTAAAAAAATTATTCCTAACATTGTTTCCATAAAAGTTTTATTCAAATAAGGAAATTAGAATTTTTCCTCCGGAAATGTACTATGCTATAGCACAGTATAATCTCATACTATAGCATAGTTCAATGAATTTCAACTTGGAATTCCCTGAATCATGCCATGCGACCGCATGGAGAGAATAACTATGCTATAGCATAGTTCGATTAAAATTTCATTATTTGCGTTTTGATTCTCGAAATCTGTTCTCTTTTCTTGTCCTCTTTTCCCACTTCTTCTTCTTCTTCAAATACTTCATATCTTCGCTAAATTGGTCATTGACTCTTTCACATTTTCGTTTCTTCTTTCGGGTCATCTTTCGACTATTTGCACTTTGGTCCCTTGACTTTTTTCTTCCATTTTAGTCCATTTTTGCTTGTTTTCCTATATTCCACATTGTCCATTAATGTTATTCTGCAAAACATAATTTATATAGAATTAAGCCACATTCCAATATATTTACCAACAATTATCCATATTTTGTGGTCTAAATAAGTGTGTAAAACACATTTATCAGATTCTATCTTGATTTTACAAGTATTATTAAGGCAATATATAATAGCTCCAATTGAGAATATGTAACAAATTTATCATCAATCATTTTTAGTATGATAAACATGTAATTAAATAGCATAGCTCGTCCTTCAATCCATTTTATCCATTAAATGATGAACTTGCCTTCTATAAAGTAAACAAAAATAAAAGAAATCAATAAAACAACAAAAATAAGAGAAAATTGCAAAGAGAGTCTCATAACTTTTCAAAGAGTACAAATAAATCTCACTTGGAATAATTACATCTATTAACTCACAAAAAAAATAAAGAATTTAGAAAAAAATAAACATTTCATCTTCTCCCGTCAAGCTCACCCACCCCAACCAATAAATGTTAATTTTTTTTAATTCACATATTCTAATCCAAGGCAAAGTCACTAGAATTCTGAAATTTTTTTGTGCGTTAATATGTATTTAGTTGTTTTAAGTGAAATTTATTTGTAGTTTTCTCTTATTTTTCTTGATTTATTGTGTACTTTTAATTTTTATATAAAAGGGAAGTGGAGGGAATGACGATTTTTTCTTATATAATTGAAAGGTTGGGATGGATTGTACTAAAAAAAAAGTTGATAATAGATTTATTAAATTTATCAAATGTTAGGGACAAGACTGCAAATTTCTCTAGAATATAAATAGCAAAATTAAGATATTAAACTGAGAAATCATTGATATGATCGTCCACCATAAACCGGAGTGAATTCCACTTGTACCATTATTTCTTATCAATATCTATGCTACTTTATTCAGTAAAAGACGAGGAAACATCAATTTCATGTCTTTAAAGCTTATTCTTAACATAAAATAACACATTCTTGCCTAATTAACACAAAAATGGCTTGTTTAATATTGTTGGATTAAACTCAATTAGGGCATTCTTAAAAAAAAAAAACTAAATTTGTCTGAATGTGATATCCAACCATATCAAATCCAACTTAACAAATATATTTGCAACACCTCTATTGATTTAGTAGGATTACCACATGCTCTCATAGGGCATGATCTATTGCAACTTTGATCCTCGTGTTCTAGTCTCATCACCACCACAAGCTCTCATAGGGCACAATCTTTTGAAACTTTGGCCCTCGTATTCTAGTCCCACTACCACAAGCTCTCATAGGACACGATCTTTTGAAACTTCGATCATCATGTTCTAGTCCTATATAAATATTTTGTAATCCTCGTTTTGTGCTCGATAAATATCCCATCAATTTTATAGCGAATGATTGGTTCGAATGTTCATCTTGTAGTTCCTAGGATATGTTAACTCAAACAAATGTTGTATTTTGATCTAGCTCGTTATATATTTTATTATTCTCATTATCTATCGAGATTTACACGAAAAGGGATATTATGCCTTTTTTTCCCAATGATAATCGAATAATATTTTGTAGTAATAAGCATTTTTCATTAATTCATTCTTTTCTGTTTTATTTTCTATACAAGTGCTATCCAGAAAGGAAATCCCAAGCAAGAATCTTATCACAAACTTGTTTCTTCTCCTTTATCTTTCTGGATTACTTCTGGTTGGAAGGATCCCACCAGCCACTGCTAATAGGGCCCCAAATGCACACACTATATATTCCTATTCCAATACACTTTGATTCTACTAACAAGCACTAGATCTTTCAAACATCCCTCATTTTCCAATCAAATCTCAAACATCTTCAGCAAACTTTGGTGAGCAAGTTAGAACTGCATCTGCCACGGTGAGAAATATGTTGTCTTCGCCTATCAGACTTGTGAAACTAGACGCATGAAGCTTGTCCATCACGACCGGCCCGGGGTTTGCCAGAACAAGCTGCTCGACATTAAGAAGATTTTCCAGGTAAATTTTCGACTTGCATAATAATTTTGAGTTCTGGATATGTATACAAACTTGCATATGTATTGAATGAAGTATTGATTACCTGAGCAGATCTCTTTTGGAGACTTCTGTACAGCTCTTCCAATGCATGGATGCCGCTGGTGTCTATGTCAGTAACAGCTGTGAATAATGAAAATTTGTGAGAGATCGTATCAGTGTGAGAAGTGCAATTATGCTCGGAAATTGTTGGATGGGGTAAGAAAATACTTACGTGACATTTCGACAATCAAGTATTGAATCTGATGAAGGCCATCTCTTTTTAGTTTCTCTTCTTCGTCGGTTAACCACCTTAATATCCTGCAAACATTAAAACTTCAAAACTGAATTCATGATAAACATAGGTTGTGCTACAAAACTTAAGAGACAAATTTGTGGCCTGTCAGGTTATTCAAAATTTCAATCTTTATTGCTTAAAAGTATAAGGAATTATGATCTGCTGAAGAGAGCGAAATGGGACGACATACTACCTCTCCTTAATATAGTTAGAGTTTGAAAAGTAAATTGCCGAATCAACCCTCACGATTAACACACCCAGGACCTTCGTTGCCTCGGGATATTGTTGGATATTCCTATAAACATTTGTCCTAGGAATTTTTCCAAGAATTGTTGTCCTCGGCCTAGTAACTTGTAAAAGTAATTTGGCGAAAGATATTGAGACCTATCATGAGAACAGAAAACATTTAATTCATCAAGTACAAATCTCATAAGCAATTTGAAATGAGAGGCAGATTCTCACCGCAATTAAGAGGCCAATCTCAACAGAGGCAAAAACTACCCCAAAAAAGGCTCCCATACAAGCAACAAAGTCAAATTTATCGGTTTTCCAAATCAAAATTGCTGCCTCATAGTCAATTAAGCCGATGACTGCAGAGATAATGATGGAAGAGAGGATTGCATTCGGAGTGTACTCAAAAAGAGGTGTGATAAACATTAATGTTAAGAAAACAACAAAGGACATAATGATGTTAGAAACTGCTGTTTGGCATCCAGCCATGTAATTCACCGCAGAGCGCGAGAAGGAACCTGCACGTGGCCAAAAGAACGTTTCAACAACTAAAAATATTATTCTGCATTTCTCCTACTGCTACCAATATTAGATAAACATGATCTCAATACTGCTATCAATTTGTACCTGTTGCCACATAACAGGATGTCATAGAGCCAACTACATTCATTGCTCCAAGAGCAACCATTTCTTTGTTTCCATCTAGTTGATAGTCCTTCATGGTAGCAAACGTTCTTCCAATTGCAACAGCTTCCTATTAAGTATCAAATTAATGAAAAAAGTTGTGAATTTACTAGAAAAACGAAGAAAAATTGAATGAATTCTCAAGGAACTTCTTGACCAAGGAAAATATATGAAACTAGCTTACTGTCAATGCAATCATGCCAGCCACAATGCCAATCCTAAAACCCTTCAAAAGATATTCACCAGTAAAATAAATCTTATTCACAGATGAGGGATTAATTCCTTTATCGATATGTTTCACCTGGTTATACCGAATGCGTATTAGTACAAAATAATTACAATAGATTACTGTGTTATGAAATGAAAGCAGTCAAAAAAGGCTAACAATTTGTACTCCTCTCTTCTCTGCATGGGTAATATACACGAAGAATGTAGACAGAATAACAGAGATCAGTGGAGCGATAGCCGGTACCCAAAAGAGTTTCTTGTTCTTCTTCCCCTGCACCTCACATCGTGTTAGAATTTCTAATGAAGCCGAAAATCATCAGAAGTACAATATACATTGGACGGAACTCGGAAGTTGCGCGTCTTACAATGTACTTGGCAATTAGAAGAAAGGCTAAAAATGTTGCTCCTATCACAATCGTCTGCCAATTCCACTGAAATAGAAAATATTGGAAATCTTTAAGTACCCGTTCCAACTTAAAGCTGGTAATTCTTGCACACGGAGAGTGAGAGAACTTACTCCATGGTGGGCGGAGCCACACACGGACTGCATAACTGATATTATATCCGTCTTCTTTGTAAATTTTTTTATGCCTAAAAATCCTTTAAGTTGTTGGAGTGCAATTGTTATGGCAGCACCTCCCATGAAACCAACAACGGCAGCATGAGATAGGAAGTCGATTAAGAAACCCAATCTGTACCAAAATTAAATAGCAGTAAAAGACTACAAACTGCCAGCATAAAAATCGGAAAGCAGAAAATTTTGCAGAAATTGACTAGTTCGACAACAATTGAACTCAGATACCTAAGAATGCCGAGGATAGCTTGGGTGATGCCAGCAAAGAAAGTAGCTGTGAAGGCAAGTCTATGATATTCGACTGCATTATTAGTGGGATCAATCTCGTTCTGCAGTAGAGTTCCCAGGAGTAGAGAAACGACAGCAACTGGCCCTATGGCTATATCCCTCGAGCTACCCATGAAGGCATAGATCAAGGGAGGGACAAAGCTTGAATCTGATTGAGTCAACACATTATGCAGGGGAAAAGAAAAAAGCACGCGATCACATTCTTGTCATCAAACCATTGGTAAAGGATACATTTTAATTATGATGCGTTTGGCTTGTAGATTAACAAGGATGGTATTACGGAACAAAAATAAGCTAAAGCTTGTTTATCATACAATTCAGTCATATCTAGTGCTCCATGCTAAACATGTACTGAATGAATATCCGGTACTTACACAAACCATATTGAGGAGCTAAATTTGCAAGTTTTGAGTAGCCGATGTCCTGTTGTGCAAGTAACAGAAATTAAATCATCAAAATACAAAAACTTCTTAAATTCCCAGTGTCTTGCACATATCTTGTATGCATATATTGTACCTGAGGAATGCAGAGGCTCGCAATGGTAAGCCCAGCAATTAAGTCTCCTTTAAGTTTAGCTAGATTATAACTTCTACCCCAATCAAGTATCGGAAATACAGCTTGCATCCCGAGAACGAACATCCGAGACCTGGATTGATCCTTAAATGTACGTAAAGGATCATCTGCAAAGAATGTTTCCTTCAACATGGCAGAGCATTCCTTCCACGGGTTTTGCTTCGGAGGTACACCTACCTTCTGAACATGAGGAAAATTATGATGGTTTGAAGATGACAAACTTCTAAAAGAAATCTCTTCCGTATGCATTGACTCCTCAGTACGATGACCCATTCGAGATGAGACTAGAAAATCGTTCTATACAGAGAAAACAAATGCTGGTTAGATTGGAGGGTAGATTGGTCAATAGCATAGCAATAGGTTGTCACTAGTCTAATACTCAACAAAAAGTCTACACTAAGCACTTTCAGTTTGCATTGAATTCAAAGAAATCACTTTTACAATTGAAAAGGTCATAAAGCAAAAGAATGATAATGAAAGTTAAGCTATACTCTTGAGACAGAATGAACGGAAGCAAGCAAAAGCAGGACGAGGACCCCAAGTGTTCTCGAGTTCAAAGTAATGTATTATTGAGTGGAGGAACATGTATTGTTCCTTCTTATATAAATCCTCAAGAAATAGTGGTCAAACCTTCCGAGCTGGAAGTAAATGCAATAGCAGCATACATGAATCTAGATTTCTCTCTATTCACATTCTGTTGAAATTGATTTTGAATTTTCAATTATAACTGTTCAAGTCATATATTGCTAACAACCATTGATTGATATGAGCTCTGATGCTCGGACTCTTGGAAATGGTCGGAGTACCCATGTCGGATACGACGCGACTAGACACAACATGGGTATGGGATATGTGTCAGATTCTCCAAATTTCATTTGGACACTTTGCCATTTTTGCTTCTTTCTTTTTTCTTTTCTTTTCCTTTTCTTATTTCTCATTTTTGCTCTTTGTAAACCTAGCGTTGTTGCCGAGAAGGTTGAAAAAGGCGGTGACACTAGGTTTTCCCTTCTTCTTCTTCTTTCTTTTTTCTTTTCTTTTCTTTCCCTGATCCTTTTTTTTCTTTTTCTTTTCGGTATCGGTAGTTTAGGATTTTGATTGTATAAAATGAAAATGAGTTCCATTTAGTGTTACTTATTGCTCCACTAATTTCAAATTGCAATCAAGTCCCTCATTTTCTATTTTATATAACATTTAGTAATTAACTTCGCATAAACCCAAAAATTCAATTTTATTCATCTTAATATCTTGTTCAATACTCATTTCCTTCTATGTGAACAATTGGTTTTGGTCTATTCAAAATGATATCTTGGGTTAGTAAAAAAATTGAAATTTGAAAGGCATATACAGGTATCCGTGTCTGAAATTTGAACTTTTTTTAATCATGTTCCCGTATCTTACATTTTAGAAAATAAAAGATCTGACATTTGGATACGTATCGATACCCGTACCCGAGTCATCATAGGATAAAAGCAATGACATCAGCAAAAAGTGGTTATGGTTTATCAAGAGAGAAAAAATTTCTTTCCACAGCTACAAGCATGTTTGGCTAAGCTTAACAAAAAGTAAAAGTATTCTTTAGAAAGTAAGTAAATACTATCAAAAAAGTAAGTTTTTAACTAAAATCTGAAAAAACAGATCTTCTAAAAAAAGTTGAAAGATCAAACATGTTTGGCAAGCCTAGCATGCTCCATTTGTTTCATTATGTCAAACTTCATACAAGCCAAGTAATTTTTTTTCTTGCAGCAAGACTAGTATTCATAACATCGCAGGTGATGCTTCTGTTGCTCATGGAGAAAGTTCTGTCAGTGAGGATGAAATGGAAAAGAAGTCAAACAATTACTGGAAAAAACTAAGATTATTCCCAATAAACTTGGAATCAGAAATCTTATAAAGCTTTGCAACGCATCTAATGCCTTATATGAAAAAAAGATCAAAATATAGATGCCATTATAGTCAAAAGCTGCTATTGCTTAATCACCTAGTGACTGATATGCTTCCATCAACAATGAACATTTAACAAAATGAATATGTTATAAACGAATTAACTCTGCCTATGTTATTCAAAGCTGATCCCAAGCTCAAGCAAATGAGGGTTGCGGTAAGTTAATAACCAGCACAGAATTTTATCAAATCTAATGGCATAAACCAAACGGGGCGGCAAAAANATAAACGAATTAACTCTGCCTATGTTATTCAAAGCTGATCCCAAGCTCAAGCAAATGAGGGTTGCGGTAAGTTAATAACCAGCACAGAATTTTATCAAATCTAACGGCATAAACCAACCGGGGCGGCAAAAAAGAATTCATGTAGCTCCGAATTTATTAGGAACATTACTAGTTTGTTGTCGTTATTGTTTGTTGAATACTACACAATGAACCTGATGAGAAAAGCTCTAACTCTATGGTCGTGATATATTATCATTCTCTGTCTTTCCCTTCCCTTCCCTTCCTCTTGAACCAAAGAGAACCGACGATTTTTTCCTTCTTTAATTTTCATTCAATTTAAACTAGACACCTCATGGTGTATTAAGCAATCTCCTTTAAAACACATAACTTGTACATTATTGGCAACCTATTCTTATCAAATGCTCATTTAGCATGTTTGCTAAAGTGGACTAAATAGTATTTAATATTATTAACTAAAAAAAAAAAAGGTTAAAATCTTGTAAAAAACTCAAGTCTAATAATAGATATCAAACATGTACTTTAAGTATTCACAATATTTGCTCTACTTCAGAAATGAGTACACATGATGTGAATCCACGTAGCAATTGAAGCTACGAAACCCATACAAGATTGATTCAATCCCAAGAAAGCCAAGAATCAATATTTAAGCTTGATTAAAAAATATTGAACCAAAGAACCAACACAATCGTCGACAATATGTTGACCATGCGATTACAAGATTCAAGAATTTTATTCGATTTGTTTGAACGCCACAAGAAATAATCTTAATAAGTTTAAAATTAATTGGATGAAGAACAAGAAGAAAACAATAATACTTTGAAATTAATCTCTCAATAATTGTGTGTTTTTACAATGAAAACAATAACCCTATTTATATGAAATCCCTAAAACTCTAGTAAAAACGGAATTAAACTCTAAAAATAACAAAAAATATTACAAAATATAATTTTAATCAAAATAGAAGATTTCGCGAAATCTGAAAAATTTGCGACCAGAAAATACATTATGCGGTCGCATATATCAATTGGGCTTCTTCTTTATGGCATCGGTAAAAGGGGCATGCGACCGCAGGCCTTGAACAACTATGTGGTTGCATAATTGTTCCATTTAGTTACTTCGTGTATTGCTTGAATCAAGTTGCTCCACTTCGTTTCATCTCACGTGCCTAACATGAAACTTGTTAATTTGCTTATCGTGATCAATGTTTCGTCCATTGCGACTTGAGCAAGTAGTCTCATTGCTTCTTTGACCCGCTTCGCTCACGATCTAGTCATAAATCCTTCCTCAATTATCAATGAATTATTACCCGAACTTGCCATCATATCATGGATCACATCAATAGATATGAAAAGAAACAAAGAAAACATTTACAAAATTGTGCTTTATATAATAATACTGCACAAGTTACCGCATATTATACACAAAAGATAAGCTTTTGCAGCATATCAAATCATATGATATTTTCTTGAAAAGCAACAAGAAGAATCCGGTTAAGAGTGTAAAAGGGTAATGCAATTTTTTCTATCTATGAATACATATTGATTCTGAAAACAAAGTTAAAATAAATAATTTTGTCGCCTCTAATCACTCAAACATTTAGATTAGGAGTCTGTCTGGTGGTCATTTTGTGCCAATTTTAATCAATAAAGTGACC